>CM037781.1:73342523-73377506 GCA_021229015.1 Solen grandis | reverse complement strand
TAATTACCAAAAAAAACTTTCTTTAAAATTATTTTTTAATTAAAAAAAAAACAAGAAATTTAAAAAAAAATTAAAGAAATAAAAAAACTCCCGGCTACTTTTTTATCTTTTGGTACAAAATAAATAAAAACTGCATGAACGCCCTGTTTTCACTTTAAGCCCGCATATTAACTACAAAAGACTTACTGATACAAAGCACTTAAATGTCCCAATTCAAAAAATATTCCAAAATTCACAGTACCAAACTAAACACGTCTCTTTCGATGAACACTGATTTCCCTTCTCGCTTCCCTTTATTGTGACCCCTTAGTTCCCCGAAAACCCCTGTCCCATATACGCATACGTAATTCTCCCGCCTTACGACGTAGTTCCAAGGGGTCCCGCATGACTGTGACCACCCAGATTACATAACTAATTACGACTAGTCCACCGTAGACATCCTGTCGTCCATATGACGCATGCGTAGATTCTCCGTCCTTGTGACGTAGTCTACCAATGGGGTCTCGTAACGACTGTAACCTTCCGGCTAACATAGGCTCCAATACGGCTACAAACAATAAATAGCGCTGCTCTTATTTACTTATCACACCAAATATAATGTGCAGACACTGTATTACTTCATTCATACCAAATAACAAATCTATGGTATTACATACGTGCATTTTATACCATACAACAATATTATGGTTTTACATAAGCGCATTACTGTAGAGAACTGCCCTTGTTGTTCGCAATTATATACCAAACTGATATACCATACATATCCACATTTCATAATTACATCAGTGCATTAAAAACAGAACCGTCCTCGTTAGCAATTATATACCAGACAGATATTCCATATAACTCCACGTTTCTTAATTCCAAAACAAATAAATACTGTTGGACAAATGCTTCCGTGTATATTCAGGTAATATCAAAATTAAGGACATACCTATAAACTAACATAATTATTCTCAAAATTACATCAAATATACATAATAATGCGGAGCTATGTACTTAGATTCCTTGGCCTATAGAACCAAAACTTCAAAAACTACCGAGAATTAAATATGATTGTACACTCGTTTCCCTGAGAAGAAACAATACAACAATCTACAAAATAAATGTTTAAAATAAATCTAAGTTTCATATCTACATCTCTCTTAATACACTTAAAACTTAGCAAAACAGTAGATATAACTATTTCAAACCCTAATCATATCTCATTCTGAACAAAAGGTAGTAAAAGAAATCTGTGATAAACCTTATATAACCAAAATCGGTTAACACAGTTCCACTCTGGCCTACGTGACAAATACAACGTACTCTAAATCTACACTTATTTTCAGGCCACGTCAACATTATTTTGTGACAATGACCATGCAGTTAATATTAAGCATAAAACAGACAACAATACTTACCAAATTACGATTATCCATGATCTGCCTGAGTATCAGAAATGGTGTTTCCTCATTTCTATAACAACTCCGATGTGTATGATTTAAGTTTTTTATTCGGAGAGTTACATCTTCTTGCAAATACATATGTGACATAATTTGATAAACTATATCTAATAGAAAATAAATAATATTACAAAAAGCGCTTGCTGTATATGTTATAATTTGTACAACCAAGTCCTCTTTGTGCTTTATTTTATTCAACTCATCAATAGTGCTGAGTCAGATTAAACTTATATAAACAATGTTGCAAATAAATGATGAATGCAAAAAGTTGTCATCATTTTACTACTACGATAGATTTAAAATTCTTACAAAATGTGAATAACAAATACTATTCTATTAATAACACCTGGCCAAAGTTATTGTTTATAAACGTAGCTATAAAACAGGTTTCAACATAGTGTTTTATATCTTTTCCAAAAGAATATAGTGGGGGTCAAAATACGTTTCCGTACATTCGATACATACATACATATATATACATATATACAACCATAAAAAACATGTAAACAACCATTCTATTTAAGAATTTTAAGAGACATAATGACTAGATACAATCAAATACTAGGCACATTACCATACTAAAATATAAAAAGATATCAAGGTACCATTGCTAACTAACAACTTAAAACTTAAATACTCTTACAAACCTAAATATATTCATATATGCATGTATATACTTATATACACACATATATACAAATATACACATATCTATATAGCTGACAGAATCAACATGTTTCTTGGTGAAATAACTATATTTATTATTTACAAATAAATAAAAGACGACGTTGTAAAATAATAAACAGGTTTTGGCACAAATCCTAATCATCTCATTATTTGTGAATAAAAATATAAGTTGTTCAGTTTTAGACATTACACCAAATGAATTATTTATAGCTGTTGCTTTCTCAAATAATGTTTCTCGTATATCATTGTACATAGAGCAATCAAAAATAGCATGGCTTTCATCTTCAATACTGTCACAGAAAGGACATTTTCGATAAACGTAAAGGGGCGACACAGGGGTGTGTAATATGGCCTAGTAGAACCTTAATCAAGTTTTGTTCAAACCTTTGCCCTGGGGTAAAAATATGCCGCGCCCCAGGGGTCACTTGATTTCACATAGACTTATTTAGGAAGAAAACTAGAGAATCTTCTTATCAGAAACTTTAGATATTTGGTGTGTAATTTGGCCTAGTGAAGATCTACCAATTTTGATCAAATCATGGCCCTGGGTCAAATTGGCTCCGTCCAAGGGGTTACTTGATTTTATATAGACTTATTAGAGCAAAGAGCAATGGCCTTCAAAGTTTGGATGGCAGGTACAGTTTTTGCGTTGAATTTAGATGATCTTGCTGTACTTCTGCATATGTATTCACTTTGACTCGTAATACAATAATTGGCATTTATGACAATGTTTCTCAGATGAGCGATTCAGGCCATCATTATTGTGAATAGAAATATAAGTTGTTCAGTTTTAGACATTACACCAAATGAATTATTTATAGCTGTTGCTTTCTCAAATAATGTTTCTCGTATATCATTGTACATAGAGCAATCAAAAATAGCATGGCTTTCATCTTCAATACTGTCACAGAAAGGACATTTTCGATCAGAAATGCCTAATCTTTCATAACGCCCAGTTTCTAAACGTAAAGGGGCGACACCACATCGAAATTTACAAAATGCAGCACGATGGCGTGGGGGCAAAATAACAGTACAATACATTTCTGTCTCATAACTGGTTTTAAAGAGACGGTAAGTGCGTAACTTATTACCACCACGACCAGACGTGCCTGTAGCACTATTCAAAGTTTTTAACCAGTCTGACAAATGTCCCTCCTGTAATTTGTTTGTAACAATATTTATTAAAGAAAGCTTCGGGATGGCCTTACTAATATCACAATATTGCTGTGCATCACATTTTTTAAGCATAAAATTAACATAGTAAAACCAGTTTTTGCATGACCTATTTGCTGTTGTAGCAGCATTAAGTGCTACCCTTTTATTAATTCTACTGTTATTCATGTTAGACAATCTAGCCAAATAAATACATATAAACTTCCATTGTCTGATATCTGGGGTACCCAGGCCATTTCACCTAAAACTGCTGCATTAGGTGTATATCTACCGACACCTAAAAAGAAGCGCATAGCACGATACTGTACTGCATTTATACAGGAGTATGATCGGTATCCCCAGATAGCAGCACCGTAACTAATAACAGGCCACACTAAAGAATCATACAAATGAGTAAATACATTAAAGGGGAGGCCACCTGCCAATTTACATTTTGCAATAAGAAGACCAAGAGCCCGGTTTGCACTTTGAGCTACAATATTTGCTGTTACATTAAAATCTAAATGTTCTTGCAGCATCAAGCCTAAATACATATACCTCTCCACAATGTTTATGGCATGAGCCCCACACTTAAACATTATTGAAGTCTTATTAATAGACGGGGTTCTAAAATGTACTATATGACTTTTACTACTATTAATGTACATATTATTGATGTTACACCAATTATTCAAAGCATTTAATAGACACTGTAACTCTTTTTCATCTTTTGCTAACAGGGCAATATCATCTGCATACAATAAAATACAAATTCTCTCCTTTCCATAATCAACACCAATATCAAGTGATTTCAGATATATTGCAAGGTCATTAATGTATAAATTGAACAACAGGGGAGATAACAAACATCCCTGTCTCAAGCCAGATTTTACATTAAACCATTCAGTATGTTTAGAATTGACTCTCACCCTTGAATAAACAGAACTGTATAAAGATTGTACAGCAGATAACATTTTACCTTTTATGCCAATATCAAATAATTTTTTCCAAAGTAAATTTCTATTTATAAAATCATATGCTTTCTTAAAATCTATAAAAGCTGCAAATGTAGATTGCTTACACTTTTTCCTAGTATCAATAATATTTGTAAGAGTAGACACATGGTCTATTGTACTTCTATTTTTTCTGAACCCATTTTGTTCATCAACAATGATATTGTGGCTTTCAGCCCAACTGCTAAGCCTGACAATGAAATACCTCTATAAGAGAGTGGGTTCCTAGGATCCGTATTTCCAGACTTAGGAATAGGGTTGATGATACTTTTACCCCATATAGAAGGAATAGTGCCACTTTTAAAACATACATTGAATAAAGCATGTAAAAACAAAACAGCAGTGTCATTCTTTAGAGCTTCAGAGGGTATCCCGTCTACACCGCACGCTTTACCACTTTTACTATCATCGACAGCCCTTTTTACTTCTAAAATAGAAATATCACAATTAAAACTAAGTGTATCATTATCAGTATTTTTAAAAATATACTCACTATTACTTTTTACATCTGGGTTATTAAACAAAGTGCAAAAATCTGTCTTCCATTTATGTAAAATATCAATAGGATCAGAAGAAAATGTACCATCATCCAGTATAACTTCATCAGGAACTGGTTTTTTATGAGCTTGTGTAATACCAATTTTACCTATCGACTTCCAAAAACTAGGACGGTCAACATCACTTTCTTCCAGTATGTCATTCTGAACATTATACCAATGACGACGCTTTGCCCTCTGTACTTCAGCATCAAACGTCTTACGAATATTTACATATTGGGCTTTAAGCTTTGTCTTTTCTGCTTTGTTATTACATCGCAACCACCGTTTTTCAGCAGTGACAACTTAGACCATAAATCTGAGAGCTGGCTAGACCACCAGGGCTTCCCTGGACGACGTTTTCTAAGCAAGAACCTGTCCCAGTTCTAATAGTTTTATGGGGAATATTAGAAAACATGGCACCTTTGACAATATCACACCATTTCTCAAAAGCTAAATTAATATCATTTTGTGTACTTAAACCTTGTTCCAAAGAGTTAATTGTTCTATTTACATCAACTAATATATTTTTACAATTCATAAAATTGTGATCAAAATAACTTCTATCAAATTTGACAAATTGATCATTATCATTATCAACGGAAGCGATGTGGATGTTTTATGTGAACTGCTATACAATACTTTCCAAGATAAAAGTGAATGATCTGGTAATGATGTTGGGGCAAGACTACCAATATTGTTGCACTTATTTATAACATCTGTAATTAATGTTACACAAAAATCTGAATAATTATCTAAATTATCATGTGGTACTAAGCAATAATCAACAACAGAAGCCCCTTTAACAGAAACCGACGTAAAATTGTTTTGTATACAATTTCTACCATTCAGCACACAAAAGTTAGAGTTAATAAAAAAATCAACAAGAAGCTCACCATATGCATTTACAGTAAAATCCTTCACATCCCTACTTGAAATATGATCAATACCAGCAATGTGGTCATCTAAGTCTCCTATACGGCTATTAAAGTCTCCACAAATAAAAATTTGACCTTGAGGTTGAAAAACATATATATCAGTAAGCAATTTATCATAAAAGGCATTGACATTAAAATAGCGTGATGAATTCTGTGGCGGTAAATAACAAACACATGGGAAAATATTTAAATTTTCAAACTTATGCGACAATTTAAGCCATAATATACCCTCTGATTTTAATAAAGAAACCAATGCCACTAGACCCAGCCCTTGCATTTTTATGTATATGTGACCTATTAAAACCAAACCACTGATATCCATCAAGTTTTATAACATCATTATTCAAAAGATGTGACTCAGCAATGCCTAGAATATCAAAGTCATTGTCTAAAACACACTCTGCTCTCAATTTAAAATTATCAGAATTAAAATCAGAGCTCCACCCTTTAACATTCCAAAAACCCGGCATGAACCTAATTAAAACTGTTTCTTTTGTCACGGTTCAAAGCCCGACCCCCATGGCTACCATTGCCACGCCTTCCACCATTGCCGCGCTGAGGCTGACGTCCTTTATGCACAGTCCTGAAACCGCCTTGACCCCCATACCCTCCGTCTCTCCTGTCAATATGCTGCCTGTGACCCCTATGGTCATGAGATTCACTGCTGCTCCTGGAGTCTGTATACTGATCACTTGCAGGGGTATTATCACTATGTCTTTTGTCATGAGGAGCCCTGTTCCCCGACTTATCATTATCAATTCGCGAACGTGGAATCACACGTGAACCTCGAACTGTGAGGCCATGGGACTTCATGGCATTAAGAATGCTCCTGAAATTACTGGCTAGGACACGCTCAAACTGGGGCTTGATCATGCTGAATAAACACATCTGAGTACTGACTATTTGATTTTAAAGATGATTTCCTGGTCATTATTTTCCGCTTATCATCATGTGAACACATTTTTGCGACTACAATGCCTGGCTTGTTTGGATTCCGTGACTTCTTCCTATCAACTGCAACACACGTAACATCACTTACACGTAAGCCATCCTTAAACAATTTATTCACTTTTGACTTCACATTCTCATTATCAGATTCTGGCAAATGACGTATGACTATGTTCAAAGATTTATCTTCCACCGCAGGATTTTTCACAGATGCCACTGATTCAATCTTGATCCGCAACTCGGCCAGGTCTTCCTTCAAATCTTCCTTAATAGCCGCTTTTGCCGTTTCCAACTTGGCATCAACAGAGTTGTGGATACGTGACATCTCAGTTGAAACACGTTTATCAAGAATTTTTGCAACTTTGTCCGCAATTTTTTGTTCCAATCCTTTTTCTAATTTCTGAACTTGCTCACTGAGAGATGAATAAAGCATATGCATATCTGCTGATAAAATTGCTATGAGTTGTTGAACAGATGCATCTCCGTCAACATGAACATCCGCAGACGTCACTACCACCTGGGGACTTCTGAAGTGAGTCATTGTAGAGCGTACGCCTTGCCTTTGCTACAAGCCTAGGGTGTTTCTTCACAGTTGAAACAATGTCTGGCTCCGACAGATGACGTTTACGTCCAGACTGTACGGGTGTGTCAACTTTAGTTATGGGCTGTGAAGCCATTATGGACTCTACGTAATCTTCTGCTTCACTATTTGTACTAATACATTCACTTACTAGTTTGTTTTTCATAATCATTTAGTCGAGCTATACACGCCAAAGTGTACTCTTGTACTCTCGAAAACAGCTCTTCCGCTCCTATCAAGCGTGACGAACCGCCACTCAGGTAATATCGATCGCAATGGCTGTTACTATAAAATAGCACCGCTTAGCACAACGTGTACCCGGTATAACAGAGTTAAACTTATGAAAACACCAAAAAAGGCAAAATAGTCACTTTTTGATACAGGTATCATCAATCAAAACACCCTACCCGATGCAGTTAATCTGTCCATATATTGCAGCACTTTCTAAATCTTGCATAAATCACAATTATAGTGCAGAATATCCTCACGCTTTCTGAAAAGCAGCCTTCTTGTCCGAAGGGCACGGTCTAATGAGCTATGAATCAATTATTATATTTGTTTAGGAGAATTTCATTGGACTTGCGTACAAAATTGTCGCTTTTTGACAAACTCATTTCACCAATTTTATTATATGGTTCGGAACTGTGGGGGATTTTTAACTATGAAGAGGTGGATAAACTACATATAAAATTTTGTAAAATTATTCTTGGAGTTAATAAACGTACTGTGAATCAAGCAGTTCTAGGTGAACTAGGAAGAATACCATTATCGACACTAGCAGCTTTAAGATCTATCAAGTATTGGAAGAAAATAAGAAATTGTAATATCAGCTCTGTAAAGGAAGCCTTTTATAATCAATTGATAGATTCCATTCCAGTTAATAATAAAACAAATTAAAATTAATAATTTAGGATTTCATATCTTTGGTATCTTGAAGATGTAGATATAAAATTAACATATAACAAAATGGAGAATATATAACTTTATTAAATTAAATATTATTGTAAGTTCAAGGAGAGGTTTTGTTTTGAATCTTACTTAAGTAATATAAAAAACGATTCATTAAGAAAACGTTCAACCAGACTACGACTGAGTTCTCATAATTTGGCTATGGAAACTGGAAGACATAACAATATAATTGCAGAAAACAGATTATGTATTTACTGCAACCAAGGCCAAGTTGAATCGGAATTTCATTTTATTCTTATATGTCCAAAATATAGAGATGTACGTGCTATATATTTGTCTAAATTTATTCATTCCTACCATAAATAAATTTCTTTATTTAATGAGATCAGACTCTAGACAGATACAATTAAATTTAGCAAAATGTATTAAAAGACCTATGGATAGTAGGTTTTATTTTTTTTTCGTGTTAATGTATGAATATATAATATATTTCAGATGAGATAAACTAAATGTAAGGTATTATTCAAGTACAATGAAAGTTATATTAATTATGAATGTATTAATTTTGCCGAAATTATTTTGCAGAATTTATTGAATAAAGTTGAGTTGAGTTTAAAACTCGAGAGAGTAAGCAGGCGAATCGTAATAATTATCAACATGGTCGCGTAAAATATATTTTCACACCTACTGATCATGTAGCAAACTGTGACAGGTCGTCCTAATTAATTAACTGTCATTAAAAGAAATGATTTTACTGGTTTGTGAGAAAAGTAGATAGAAAAAGAGACAAAAGAGATCTTCACATAATGAAACAAACCACAGCATAAAAGTCAGTGTTTAGTACAACCATATAAAAATGACATTTCACCGCCATATATGTAATGAAAATAAAGGTTGTCAATCAAATGATTGGTAAGTAAAAATAAAGTTTCCCCTTTTAAAAGAAAGGCTTGCCCAGTTTATAATTAGCTGGTCTATCCATAGCAATTGTTGCTCAACCACTGAATATTTTTGTTCAAGTCTTGGCCCCACCCTTCTAAAAAAATAACACACGTTTTTTTCTAAAACGCACTTTAAACGCAGTTAAAGTGCTTTATCCTGCGTTTTTTCATAAAAGTATGGTTTTTTCTTTATCTTTTTCAGAAAAAGTGTATTTTAAGTGCGTTTTTTTGGCAGAAGTGTATTTTCCTGCATCTTTGAGAAATGAAGTGTATTTTAAAGAACAACTACAAAGATTTCATTTTTAGCTCACCTGAGCACGCAGTCCTCATGTGAGCTGTTAGGATCGATGGCTGTCCGGCGTTAGTCGTCCGTCCGTCGTCCACAATTATTTCAAATGACATCTCCAAAACCACTAGGTCAAATTGATGAAAATTGACTGTAATCCTTGCATAAAGCTCTACCAAAGTTGATCAAATGGTTCTGGTCCATTGCATATCTGGGTCACAGGAACTAAAAATAGATTTTTAAAGTGAAATCTTTCTTGTCAGAAACCACAAGGTCTGGAGTTTAGATATTTGGTGTGTGGCATTGTCTATTGGGCCATTACCAAGTTTGTTCAAATCATGACCCCGGGGTCAAAATTGGCCCCGCCCCAGGGACCAGAAACCACAAGGCCTGGAGTTTAGATATTTGGTGTGTGACATTGTCTTATAAATGGATCATTACCAAATTTGTTCAAATCATGATTCTGGGGTCAAAATTGGCCCCTCCCAGGGGTCACTTGATCTACATAGACTTAAATAAGAAAAACTAGAAAAATCTTCTTGTCAGAAACCACAAGGCCTGGAGTTTAGATATTTGGTGTGTAATATGGCCTAGTAGACCTTAATCAAGTTTGTTCAAACCTTTGCCCTGGGGTAAAAATATGCCGCGCCCCAGGGGTCACTTGATTTCACATAGACTTATTTAGGAAGAAATCTAGATATCTTCTTATCAGAAATTTAATTTGGCCTAGTGAAGATCTACCAATTTTGATCAAATCATGGCCCTGGGGTCAAAATTGGCTCCGTCCAAGGGGTTACTTGATTTTATATAGACTTATTAGAGCAATGACCTTCGAAGTTTGGATGGCAGGTACAGTTTTTGTGTTGAATTTAGATGATCTTGCTGTACTTCTGCATATGTATTCACGTTGACTCGTAATAAAATAATTGGCATTTATGACAATGTTTCTCAGATGAGCGATTCAGGGCCATCATGGCCCTCTTGTCATTATTATCAGTTAGAATACATTAGTGTAAGACCTTCTGTACAAAAAATATATTAAAATTATTTGTAGCTGGTATGAAATCGGCTATTGAAAGTAGCAAAAATGACCCCGGAGTATGGTGGCTGATTTCTGCCATTTCGTGTTGTCGTGTCTTCGCCCCGAAAGGCGAAAGGCGAAATAACGAAAACATGCCATATTGTCGTTATTTCGCCTGTCGCCTTTCGGGGCGAAGACACGACAACACGAAACATGTCAGGCGAAATAACGAAATTTTAACAGGCGAAAGGACGAAAAGTTTCGCCTTTGAATGTTTCGTGTCCGCGGGTCGAAACCTTTCGTGTTGGCGCCCTTTGTTTGTCGTGTCTTCGTGTCTTTGCCCCGAAACGCGAAAGGCGAAATAACGACAATGTTGCAGATTTCGTGTTGTAACGACAATATGTCATGTTTTCGTTATTTCGCCTTTCGGGGCGAAGACACGACAACACGAAATGGCAGAAATCAGCCACCATACCGGAGAGAAAAGTTTGACTGACTTCTCCCTTTGCTATGACGTCATCAATAGACAAATCTCTGCCAGCACTATTTATCTTATTGACTATGACTATTTGAGTTTACCGTCGCTTTGAAAGTACTTGAAAGTACTTCAGACATATACCGACGTCAAGCTAATTACAGGTGGAGGAAGACCCCGAATACACGGAGGCATCCGGGTAGAACCACCGACCTACCGCAAGCCAGCAGGAAGGCTTCGTCACATGAAAATCCGAATGACCCTTCCGGGATTCGAACCCACGCGGTGAGGGGTTGAGTGAGTGTTAAAGTCAGCGACTTAACCCTCTCGGCCACGGAGGCCCCCTTTATCTTATTGAACAATTCAGTTACTGTAACTAATTTCAAGCTAAATCCTAGATGACAATGAACGAATAAGGGTGAAAATGTGTAGCCCAATTAATTGATTTACATTCCTATATAAATATTAAGATATAGTCTTCATTCGGACTTTATAAAACTGGTCGCTTTATGTACTGAATAGTGATTGGGGGGGGGGGGCATAATGAAAAAATGTCATATCAGGATGTATTCTAAAACAATATTTGATAATATTGACATAAAGGTCCTGAATATGAGTAACGTTAATAAACGGCTTACATACTCGTACCTTCATATCAAAATCCCTTTTATTTTCCATTAAAATCCTGTATCTGCTTTGGGTTTCCACAAAGAACATGTTTTTTAAATGAGTTAAAACCCTAACATATCTACTGATAA
Organism: Solen grandis; assembly: GCA_021229015.1. Taxonomy (NCBI): domain Eukaryota; kingdom Metazoa; phylum Mollusca; class Bivalvia; order Adapedonta; family Solenidae; genus Solen; species Solen grandis. The sequence continues at coordinate 73,365,817 of CM037781.1, read as the reverse complement.
GAATTAACTTTTTTGGTTTGGTATGATTATGTAATGAAGAAGGAATAAAAGGAAATAATGTAGCAGCGGTAGTGGAAGTGAAAGGGAACAAAAGAAAACAAACTGTGTGTGTGTGGGGGGGGGGGGGGGGGCGTATCGGTGAGTGAAATTTAAAAAAAACAAACAGTGTCTTGTATGATGACTCAGATCATGATAATGTTTTCTTAAATTTGACCACGACGTCGAAAATTAATGATTCACATAAATCCCAAATGATGGCAACGATGGCGTCTGGAAATAGCGACCCGGGTACATCAAAATCGACAGCAGAACCTTCTTTAAATGATGTAATGTCCTGTCTTAAAAGTATAGAAGGAAGAATAAGCAGTATGGACAAAAGACTTGATGCACTAGAGGAGGTGAAACAGAAGGTGGATAGGTTTGACATAGAGATCAAGAAATTGTGGGTAGCGATAGAGGAAAAGAACCGGAAGGTAAGCGATAGAGTCACGGCGGTAGAAGAGAAAGTGGAAAGTACTGACTTTTCGTTAGGCCTGTTGAATGTTAAGGTGGTTACTTTGGAGAAAGAGAGAGATATACTGAAGGATGAAGTTACATATTTACAGAGCCAGTCAATGAGAAGCAACCTACTATTTTCAAATATACCGGAAGTGGACGGCGGGCGGTAGAGGACGCGGAGGCGACGTAGGCAATTTATGGTGGAGAAAATGAAGATCGCGAAGGAAACCGTTGACAGAATGAAGTTAGAAAGGGTTCACAGAATTGGTCCAAAACAGGGGAATAAGTGTAGGAAGATATTGGCTAAGTTTTTGGAATACAAAGACAAGGAGTTTGTGAGGAAACAATGGAAAAATCTGGAGGGCACACCATTTTATGTAAATGAACAATTCCTAAAGGAGGTCGAAGAAAAGAGGAGGAAACTACGTCCAAGGTTAGGGAGGCCAAGAGTCGGGGTCAACAGGCGTGGATAGCGTACGACACGCTTTACATAGGCGGCAAGGCAGTAAGAGACTATGGGGCCGCGGAGGGGGGAGTTAGAGTTCTGTCATGGAACGTAAATGGACTCACAGATGCAAAAATGGAATGTAAAGATTTTGTAAAAAATATTGTAGATAATGATATTATATTTTTGTATGAATCATGGGCACCACGTAATAGCGAAATTAATGTACCGGGTTATGTATGTCATAACTTTTATAGAAGTTTTCAACATAGACACGCAAAAAAGGTGTAGTGGGGGGATAGCACTTTATTATAAAGAATCTATTAAAGACGGCATTTCTGTAATAAAAACGCATCAAAATTCAGTAATATGGTTACAACTTGATCATACTTTCTTTAAAACAAAGAACGATGTATATTTATGTGGCATTTACTTATGGAATGAGGATTCGCAAGCATATAATATAGTGAATACATGTATAGATTTCTTCGAATTATTAGAAAATGATATAAGTTATTTTGATAATTTTGGAGATATTTATATATGTGGAGACTTTAATAGTAGAGTTGGTTTGAAACCTGACTTTATTAGATATGATACTATGAATGATAAGCAGCAGGGCCTCTTATGACACAAAGAGTAATAAATTTGGGTCAAAACTTCTAGACCTGTGTAAATCGAGTGGCATGAGAATTGTTAACGGTAGGCTAGGGGACGATCTAGGCGTTTTTACTTTCATGTCAAGAAATGGTGCGTCGGTGGTGGATTACTTATTATGTAAGTAATCCAATTTGTCCAATATCACGTGCTTCTGTGTTAACAGTATAAATGTGTGGAGCGATCACGCACCTATACAGTTTTCATTATGTTGTAATAACAGTTTACAATGTGAAACAGATGAAGTTTATACTAAATATAAATGGTCGGAAAAATACAGAGATCAATTTAGAAATAGTCTCATTGGGCAATTACCTCTACTTAATCAGTTGGTCACAGATATTGAACACACCGAGTCAGGTATTGATCATGTTGTTTCTAGCTTTTCAAATGTTGTACAAAATGTGGCAGATAATTATTTTTTGAAAACTGTTAATTGTTCACATACATCGGCGTTTGTTGATTTACCTTATTTGGACAATGCAGAATGGTTTGACAAAGAATGTGTTGCTGCACGAAATACCTACCTTGAGGCTTTACGGGTTTTTAATAATTGTAAGACAGATGTCAGTAGAATATATTGTTGTGATTGTAAAAAGGATTATAAGAAATTAATTCAAAGGAAGAAAAATGCATTTAAATATCGTAAATTAAAAGAGGTGGAACAACTTAAAAATGTAAACCAAAGGCTTTTTGGAATTATTTTAAAAAGAAAAAACAGGAAACAGATAACTCAATTCCACTAAATGATTTTTTGAGTACTTTTCTAATCTTCATAATGATATATATACCTGTGTAAATGAAGAAGTAGAAACTTTTTGTAATAATAACGATTTCAATAATAGTTCTGTTAATGAAGAGTTTGATAGGCCTATAAGTGCTGAAGAAATTGTCCATGCAGTGAAACGGTTAAAATCTAATAAAGTTTATGGTGGGGACTGCCTCCTTAATGAATATTTTATTGAATCCGTCGATATTTTGTTACCATATTTATGTGATATTTTTAATACAATTTTAGATTCTGGAATTTTTCCGAAACAGTGGAGGGAAGGAATTATCATTCCTTTATATAAGAAAGGAGACAAAAAAGATGTTAATAATTATAGAGGTGTATCATTACTGAGTTGTTTTTCTAAATTGTTTACATCGGTGTTGAATAACAGAATTGTGTCTTTTTGTGAAAGAAATCATTCTATATCCGATGCGCAGTTTGGTTTTAAAAAGGGTAGTTCTCTAATGCAATATTTGCGCAATTTATTAATTAACACTATCTTAATCACAATAATAGATTATATGTTGCTTTTATTGATTTAAAAAAATGCTTCGACTCTGTATATCGAAATGCATTGTGGTTTAAACTTTATAAATCAGGAATTCAGGGAAAAATGTTGCGTATTATTAAAGATATGTATAAAGAAGTAAAATCTTGTATAAGACACTGTAATTCTATTTCAGACTTTTTCGATTATTCTGTCGGTTTGAGGCAAGGTGAGATAATGTCGCCAATCTTAGAGTTGTTCATACAAAATGATTTTGAAAGTGGTTTACAAATTGATGATATTGTTTTAATTATTTTATTATTTGCGGATGACATGGCTATATTTGGTAAAACACCCAAAGATTTACAGCGGAATCTTGATACCTTAGATACATATTGTAATAAATGGGGATTGGAAGTGAATACATCGAAAACTAAGATTATGGTTTTTAGGAAGAGGGGAGGTTTGAAAAGAAATGAAAAATGGACATATAATGGTATTGATGTAGAAGTGGTTGACTGTTTTAACTATTTAGGTACATTGTTTTCTTATACGGGGAATTTTTCAATGTTTTGCGAATATCTTTCAGGAAAAGCCTTAAAGGCATTGAATGTTTTATTATACAATTGTAAAAAACTACCTTTAAAATTAAAAACCTTATGTCAGTTATTTGATTCTTTTGTTGGGTCAATTTTAAACTATAGTTGCGAGGTCAGTGGTTTTAAGAAATCTAAAGAAATTGAACGTATACACTTAAAATTCTGCAAACGAGTGTTGAGAGTTCCTTGGAATGCATGTAATGCCGCTGTTTATGGTGAATTAGAACGTTATCCTTTGTATGTACCTCATTATTGTAGAATTATTAAGTATTGGTGTAAAGTCGCACATTCCGAGAATATTATTTTAAATAGATTGTATACATTAAGTAACAGAGATTGTTTGATAGGGCTTAATAATTGGGTAAGTAGAGTTAAAATACTTTTAGATAACTTTGGTTTTTCTGAAATGTTTAATGTTATTAATTCCTCGTCTATACATGCTAAATCATTTCCAGCTATGTTCAAAAGCAGGGTTATTGATTGTAACGTTTTATTAATCAGCTTTCATAAATTATTTAAAACACAGTTTTTATATGAGTAATACCTGGATTTAGTACCACACGACCTGAGATTTTTCATAACTAAACTACGTATATCATCTCATAATTTGAGAATTCATACTGGAAAATTCGGAGAGAATAGATTACCTAGGAGTGAAAGATTATGTTTGCAATGTAATTTAAATGACATTGAAGATATTTATCATTTTGTTTGTGTTTGCCCATGTTATAGAAACCTTAGAGTTAAGTACTTGGAAAAATATTGTTATGTTAGGCCATCAGTTTTTAAATTTTATGAAGTATTAAATTCCCATGACAGTAAAGTTTTGAAAAAATTGGGGAATTATTTAAAAGAATCTTTTAAATTAAGAAATACTTTATATTTTGTTGATGATTAGTATGAAAAATGCAATAATATTGTAAGTTTTTTCTACTCTCCATGATTAATATGTTTAATATGGACTGTTATCTGACAAATCACGTGTTTATTTTGTATATATGCAGTTGTTTAGACGATGTACTTTGTACAAGTCTTTAATAAGCGCATGCACATGCGTGAAATATGGCGGCTGTTGTTTTTTTGTTCACTTGAAAATACCTATGATATTATTGTAAAAACACCATTGTACTGGACAATTTGCTCAAAAAAAATGTTCCATATTTTCACTGTACCAAATTACATATTGGATATATTGGATTTTTGTTACGAACAGTATTTTGCTTGATGTGACTCTGATGTGTTCAAGTGGTTCATGGGCAAATCAAGGGGCGCCAAAAACCGGACTCAGTCTGAATGTTCACCTGATGGGGTAAGTGACCCGATCACAAAGAGATATAACACTACCAGTAGTCCTGTCGGCTCCTATATCATGATGAGTCAACCCGGTCAGAATGTGTTATCCCCGCAGTCATGCAATGTTTCTCAGATGATTCCACCTTATACCGGGGCCAGACCTGTGAACTCTCCCGATTTTGAGCGGGAGCTACCGATAATTGCTTGCATCTCCCGGTCTACCGACCAACACCAGAAATCTACCGCCTTTGATCTCAAGGCCCCCAATATACCGCTTATCAACTTTTGGAGCACTAATTGCTCCCCTACCGAGCCGAGGTGTATGCCGATTGCGTAAGTTGATTCGGCCATTATCGGAATGCGATCTCGTTTAGAGCGTGATTTCAGGGTGGGTGGGGAGTGTCAGAAATACCTGTGTGTCACTTCGCCGTGTATTTGGGGGGTATTTGGGGGGGGGTTGGGGAGAGGATAATGATTGAAGATGATAAGCCACTGACATGCACATGTCTGCCTGGGGAGGGTTACCTGATGCATGTGGCACTTCACCCCCCCCCCCCCAAAAAGGTACATGTAATGGCCCATTATGTGCAGAAAGTGAAAGTTGAAAATCTAAAATAAGAATTTTGAAATATTATAGTGGTATTACCCCCACCCACACGTTCGGATACTTTACACCACCCAATGTAGCTTCACAACCTATGGCTCAAACACCGTCTAGTACTGATGCCAATTTCCAATCGGTTGTCATTGAAAAACTCAACGCCATGGAGCGTAGGCTTGGAAAACTTGACACAATTGAAAAGCAAATGTCCGATGTGTCACAGAAAGTGACCTCTCTTGACACCAGAATCACACTCATTGAACAAGCGAGCCGTGAAACCAATGCAAAGTTAAATGACATTGAAGCAAGCAGAGAAGCTGACTCTAACATATGCCAGGACCTTCTCACAAAACAATCAAATATTGATTCATCCCTCAAGGACCAAAAAGATCGCCTATCCAAGATAACTTCAGAGTATGATCGCTTACGTAAAGCTTCAGCCATCATGGAGGAAAGCCTCCTTGACCTTCAAGCAAGATCCATGAGAGACAATCTCCTCTTTTTTGGTTTCGCTGAACAATCAACTGCTGATGCTAGACGTGAGGAAGATTGTGGTAGCATTATTACCAAGTTCTGTTCTGATAAGCTAAACATACCTGATGTTGACCGTCTGTCCCTGAACAGAGCCTATCGTGTTGGCCCGTACTCACATGGTAAAGTTCGTCCGATTGTTGTGAACTACTCCCGCACAGCTGATAAACTTCTGGTTAAACAGAAAGCATATGAGGTCCGAGATCCTGATATTCGTGTTGCTGATCAACTTCCAAAAGCAATCCAAGATAGGCGTAAACGCTTAATACCTGCACTTAAACGAGCCAGACAATATGGTAAATCTGCATCACTGTCTTATGACAAACTGAACATTAGTGGTAAACAGTACACAGTTGACACTGTATCCAATTCTGGTTATGATGATTAGGCCAGCGGTCAGAAACAACTATCATTTCTCATATGGAATGTCCAGGGTATAAAGTCTAAACTATGTGACAGTGACTTTCTATCTTTTATCTCCAAATATGACATTCTTCTATTCACAGAAACCCGGAGTTCATCCACATCAAACATAAACATTGAAGGTTACACTTCCATTAACTGTCCACGACCTTGTGCAAATGCACGTGCCAGACGCAACAGTGGAGGTCTGTCTGTGTATTGAAAAACCCAGTATTCGCACATGATTGTCCTAGTGAGTATACACACGAACGGTATATTGTGGTTCAAAATTAAAAAAGAAATGTGTGGCCAATCTGCAGATAAATATTTTTGTTTGTGCTATGTGCCTCCAGAAAATTCTAACTTATATAAGAATGTTAATTCTGGTCTGTTCAATTTTGATTTTTTTGATTGCCTTAAATCTGAAGTAAGAAAGTACTCTGATTGTGGCGATGTTTATTTAACTGGTGACTTTAACGCTAGAACGGGAATTTTGTCCGATTGTATTGATAACATAAACTTTGGTCGGTTTGTAGATTTACCCCATGATGATGATGATGATACTGTTCTGCCTAACCGTAACTCTCATGATTTACACGTGAACAATTATGGTATGCAATTGTTGGCATTATGTAAAGAAAATTACCTTGCTATTGTAAACGGCCGATTTGAACCCGGCCTTTGTACTTTCCATTCTACTTTCAGAAATAGACATGTTAATAGCTTAATTGATTACGTAATTACAAATAAAAATAAAATTCATTCTGTTTGCCACATGCAAATACTAGATGTTACTGAGTTCTCTGACCATTCACCAATTGAGTTTTATATTTTGTCATCGACCATAGATAGAGATTCTAGCACTGGTATCCAGTACTCTGAAAAACTGAACTGGTCATATGAGAATCAATCAAAATTTAGACGCTTATTAGATGAATCGAAAACGAGTTTTGAAGATTTAACTTATAAATTAACAAATCATGAACTAAATATAAATGATTGCATCAATTCTATGTCAGCAATTATACACGACAGTTTTTAAACAAGTTATGGTAGAAAATCGATGACTAAGAAAAGTAATACTATGTCATTTCAAACCTCCCCATGGTTTGATAATAAATGTCGAGAAGCGAAACGTTTATTTCTTGAAACAAAAAGATTTTTCAAACAAAATCCAACAAATAATAATAAATTAGCATTCCTAGAAAGTAAGTCTAAAGTTCGTTCTGTCAAAAGATTTGCGAAACAAAACTATATGAAAATTGAAAAAAATAAATTGGCTAAACTAAGTAAACAATCTCCAAGAAAATTTTGGAAATATATTAACAAGTTTAAAAAGAAAAGTGAAGATTTGTGTGAAATTGAATTAGATGCACTTTATGAACACTTTTCTAAAATGGGCAATAAATCTGAATCTCCTTTCTATAATAATCAGTATGATAACATTTCACGAAGTGAACCATTACATATTCACGAGTTAGATGCACCATTCACAATTGATGAAATACAAAAAACAATAGCTTGTTTAAAACGTAATAAGTGCAGCGATATAGAAAATATTGCGGCTGATTTCTTCATAGACGCAAAATCTTTTATCTCACCATTCTTATGCACCGTTTTTAATAACATATTTAACACTGGCACATTTCCAAAATCATGGGCTAACGGTTTAATTATTCCTATTCATAAAAAGGGAGACAGAAAAAATGCAGCTAATTATAGAGGTATCACTATTGTAAATTGTATGTCAAAAATATTTTCTCTAACTTTACGTAATAGGCTTAACCTTTGGGCGGAAACCAACGGTGTCTTCCCTGAAGCAGAGTTTGGTTTCCGTGAAAAGCGATCTACAGCTGATGCAATATTTATATTACATACATTAATCCAAAAGGTATTATCTAAGCAAGGTAAACTTTGGTGTGCTTTCATTGATTACGAACGTGCTTTTGATTCAGTAATTCACGATGCTCTTTGGTTTAAATTAATAGAAATTGGTGTCAGTTGTAAATTGATAAATATCATTAAATCCATGTATAGTGTTGTCAAGTCATGTGTAAAATTGCCATCTAACAGTTCTTTTTGTAATTCTGAATATATGTCCGAGTTCTTTGATGTTTCTATAGGATTAAAACAGGGCGAACCCTTGTCGCCATTGTTATTTTTACTTTTTCTTAATGATATTCAATCATGTATTGACTTTAATGTTTTGACTGATAAAGATGTTGAATTATTGTCTTTGTATCTCATACTGTTTGCCGATGATATTGTTGTTTTCACAACCAGATAGCCTAAAAAACAATTAGATAATATATATAATATTATTAAATGGGGTTTAAAAATAAATGTAAACAAAACTAAATTATGTATTTTTGAAAAAAAACAGAGTCATCCATATATATTTATTAACAATGAAAAGATTGAAAGAGTGGATGATTTTACTTACCTTGGCTTAAAATTTAAATATACTGGCACATTATCATTAGCTATGAAAACTCTAAAAGATCAAGCCTTAAGAGCATATCACAACATGCTTTATATCTTTGACAAAATAGAATTTGATATAAAAACTAAATTAAAATTTTTCGATAGTATGATAGTACCAATACTTTTATATAATTCAGAAATTTGGGATGTCTATTCGTGTAAAGAAATAGACTCCCTTCATCTTCGTTTTTGTAAGTCTTTGCTTGGCGTAAAAAAACAGACAAATACTACTGCTATTTATGGCGAACTTGGACGATTCCCATTGAGTCTCATTTGTAAAGAAAGGGCAATAAAGTTTTGGCTTAAAATCTTAAATAGTGAATACAATTCTCCTATATATTCATGCTATTTAGACCAATGCCAATCTATTAAAGGTACATGCTGGACAACTAAGATGCACTCTATCATAGATCATTTGGGTTTCTCTTACATAAGAATGACCGATTTTGCACCTAATATCAAGTATAATTACATTTTAATGAAGAATCATTACGTGACCAATATATTCAGGAATGGAGAGCTTCCCTTATAAACAGTCCAAGATTTCTTATTATTCTAAATTTAAGAAACTTCTGTTTGGAAAAATATCTTCAGGTAATTTTCCAAAAAACAAATTATAATGAGGAAGTAGAATAATAATTTTTTGTTGTGTTGTCCCAAATATGATATTAGACAAAAATATTTTGGTCATATAGCCTGGCCCAATATTAATAAATTTTGTGCTATTATGTCCAACACAAATGAACCAAACTTGCTGGATCTGTCAAGATTTCTATCTCATGCTTTTGATGTAAGAAAAAATTGTCTCTGATTTCCCAAGTTTTTTAAATCTTTTTATAAACATAGTGTTGTATGTTATGCAACAAAATACCCTGTCTATTTCACTGTTTCTGATCTGGTACATTGCTTTTGATATACTGTATATGTAATACTTTATGCTTATGTCTTTGCCATATTTCCCTATCTTGTAAATGGCCAAAGACAGTCATGTCGATTTGCCAATAAAGATGTATGTATGTATGTATGTATGTATGTAATGAAATGTGTTCTGTTCTGTAATTTCCTGTTTGGGGTAAATCAGGGGGTAATAAAATGGTTACCCGGGTTAATTGATCCGGGTGTGTTTAATTGGTGGTGACTAATTGAAGGGTATGATTTATGGCCCTGGGTGTGACATATTGTCAAACCAATCACTTTGAGATGTGACAGACGCTAAGCAGGCAACTAAAGCTATGTTTTTTCTATTGAAAAAAGCTAGATATCTATGTTTAAGTATCGATTTACAAATAGAACTATTTGATAAAACCATTAAACCAGTTTTGTTATACGGATGCGAGGTTTGGGGATATGGAAACAATAATATTTTAGAAAAAGTACAATTGAAGTTTTTAAAGTATATATTACAAGTTAAGAATAGCACTCCAAATTGTATTGTATATGGCGAAACAGGTGTTAAACCACTACAAATAGTTATTGATTCAAGAATGCTAAATTTTTGGTCTAAACTGATCATTCCATCTAGTCTAAAGCTCTCGGTTTATATATATAATATTATGTATATCAGGTTTAAGTTGTCGAAAATTCAAATGGATTAAGTATATTAAAAATATCGGCCTTAAGGTTTAAAATTTTTAAATATTCGATGGCTTCAAAAAAGTGTATCTCACAAATTATCAGATCTGTTTTTGAATGAGTGGTACTCAACAATAAATTCATAAGAAAATGTTTAAACTAAGATTTTTTTTTTTAATTTTAAATGATAGAAAAGTTTATAAGTAAATTTTATTATAGATGTCCCAGTGTATTACTCTTTAAACAGTTATTGGAATATAAGCCTGAAAAATTATGTCAGTTTGTGAAACAAATTATTATTAAGTTTAGTCAATAGCAAAACCCCCCCCCCCCTTTTTGTGATTCAGCTGTGTGTGAATATGCTCATTTACTATAGTTTGTTGTATTGCATGCATGTCAGCCTCGTTCCAACTTTAATTTGTTTTTTTGTATTCTCATTTTGTCAAATTTGACATGAGATGTTGAAAATAAAATAAATAATAGAATAAATTAATACAGACGGTCGGGTTCTTAGATGGTGAAACATTGTCAGTTAGTCAATAATGACGCAGATGAAGTCATAATTAACGCGTATAAAATCGGCAAGTTTCATTGAATTCCAGACGTTTCACCCCCAAACCATTTCCTCCCCTAGACGTTTCACCTTCAAGCCGTTTCCTCCCAAGTCGTTTCAACCCCAGGGGCCGCCGTGGCCGAGCGGTTACAGTCGTGGACTACAAATCTCTCAGCCCCTCACCGCTGTGGGTTCGAATCCCGGTAAGGACTTCGGATTTTTCATGTGAGCAAGCCTTCCAGCTGGCTTGCGGTAGGTCGGTGGTTCTACCTGGGTACCTCTGTGTACTCGGGGTCTTCCTCCACCTGTAATTAGCTGGACGTCGCTATATGATTGAAATACTATCGCAGCGACGGTAAACCCCAATACAACAACAACGTTTCAACCCAAATTTTCAAAGATCGAGTCGTTTTACCCCCACTTTATATTACACTTGTTAATATGTGTGTTATTGGTTTTTTCCCTAAAAGATAATTCATTATACTATTTACTGTAATGTGTTTAGATATAAGATTGAAAATATATTTAAGAGATAAAATAGTATTTCAATGCATATAATCACGGACATATACTAGATGTAATGTACATCCATGCTATAATCAAACACTTATTAAACATATATCAAACACTTATTAAACATATCATTTAATTATGTGTAATTATGTTATTAATAGTATAAATATGATCATTTCTTAACATATTTAAGGATTTTGTAAATCTTGAATGAATCAAATATATGTAAGATATGTGTGTGTTTGAAATGAAAATATGAGATAAAAATAACAAAATTACATGGAAACATGTTTAAAACATAATAAAAAGTAAAACAACACAAATACATATTTACAAGATTAATATAACAACTGAATAGACAAATAAAACTCAATTTTCATTTCTTATATAGATATCAACCATGGCTTTATGTATATTGAACTATAAATTAACCATGTCTTTGTATAACATACGCACTACATCTATAATACTCTTTAATCACCATTTCTTACATGATGCACACACTACAGTCTAGTAAACAAAGGTTAAATAGTAAAATTTAGGATTCCTTAATCACTTATGTATCTAAAAAAATATGTTCATACTATTTAATGTTTTATCGTATTTTTGCAGTTGTCTAGAGATTTTATAATCTTTTTCTTGACAGCTTATTAATTTTGTATAATAATGTTATGTACAAAATGATGATTTACATGAACCCCACTTTCGTTAGACCTTTGCCTCAGCGTTTTACATTGAAACTTCACTATAAATTAATAGTAAACATCTTCCAAATGCGGATGAATGATGTATAATGGTAAAAACTGGGCATATCAAATAAAATTAGCACCGAATGAATTTGGTTTACAACACTTGTGGATATCTTCTACCTACAAACCAGTCTGCATATAGGCGTTTCCATTCATGCGAAACTGCTCTTGTTAGACTAGTAAATGACTTGTTGGAGGGTATGGAGAAACAAGAAGTTATAGCAATGATTGCAATCGATCTCAGTGCCGCCTTTGACACCGTCGACTAGATGTGTTACAAAACCAGTATGGAGGGTGCGGCACAGCGTTAGCTTGGGTCATCTCTTATCTTCGACCACGTAGTTGTCGTGTATGTGTAAATTCGACCGAGTCATCTCCGCGCCCTCTAGAATACAGTGTGCCTCAGGGCAGTTGTCTTGGACCTTGGCTTTATCTTGCATATGCTGGAACTTTATTTGACGTAATTCCACCAACTATATCTGTATATGGATTCGCTGATGACCAAATTGCCAATAAAAGTTTTCTACAAACTTCAGTGTCAAACGAACGTAATGCCATTGCAGAGCTTGAACAATGTGCAGTTACTATTAATGACTGGATGAACGCGAATAAACTAAAAATGAACACAGCAAAAACAGAGTTAATAATGTTTGGCAGTAAGGTGCAGTTGAATAAATGCTGTACAAGAAAAAAATGACATTGCCGGTGATAAAATCGAATCTGTTGACACTACGAGACATTTGGGCGCTTACTTAGACGAATTTCTAAAATTAAAAAAAAAAAACAACATTAAAATAAAGTGTAGAACTGCTATGTTGAATTCTTTTCGAGTCAAACATATTCGTAAATATCTTACCGAAGATGCTACTAAAATTCTACTTCTTTCTTTAGTTGTCACATCTGGATTACTGCAATGCCATATTGTTAGGAACTGCAGATGCTGACTTATATAAAATGCAACGTATTCAGAATATGTGTGCCAAACTGGTCTTACTACGTGGAAAATATAAAAGTTCCAAGAAAGCCCTGTTTGATCTCCACTGGTTACCAATCAAAGCCCGTATACATTTCAAAATTCTTTGCTTTATGTATAACTGCTCTGTAGGAACTGCTCCATTTTGTCTCAGTGAACTTTTATCCAAACAAACTCCAAAAAGAGTGGGATTACGATCCTCAGACACTGCAGAATTGTTATATGTCGTTCCATTTAACAAACGAAAAACATTTTATGACAGAAGTTTTAGTACTGTAGGTCCAAGTCTTTGGAATCAACTTCCATTGACCATCAGACAGTCGACATCCTTGGACGTGTTTATAAGAAACAGTTGAAAACCCACTATTTTAAGGATTTTTACAAACTGTTATAATTGCGGTGCTTTTCATAATTTATATTGACTTTATACTGGAATAAATACCATATTTTATTATTTACATAGTATAGTATATATATTTTTAAAATACATGTTTAAATTATGTTAAAAACTTTTAAATTTAATCGTGTGTACTATGTGATTTTTTCCTGTTATTATTATCTGCATAGTTAAAAAATAAATATTTTTTATCATGTAAATATTTCAAGTTGTGTTGTATATGTCTTATGGATTTTATATTTTATGCCTACAATGTACAACGCCATTGAATATGTATTCATCATAAAAATAGGCGTTTAACCAAATTAAACAGTTTCAGTTTTAAACAGTTTTATGCCAGAATGAATGTGAGTAGTATATGTAAGACCGCACACCAGACTGGCTGCCGCTCTGCCGCCTTATCTTATCAGTATGACGTCATCGTCTTATCAGTTTGACGTCATCACCTTATCTTATCAGTATGACGTCATCGTCTTATCAGTTTGACGTCATCGCCTTATCTTATCAGTTTACGTCATCGATCATTAATCAATCTTATCAACGATACACGCCAGTTAATCAAACATTTTTCCCCATCATCAATCAATATTATCAGTGAATCGAGCCATTGCCTGCCGCCCTTATCAGTGACGTTATAAATCGGTCACGTTTTTTAGGGTCATAAGTGGGGCTGCGCCTCAAAATTCAATTTTTTATCATTTAGTATTGACGTCATTTCCCAACCATTAATCAATATTATCAGTGAATCGAGCCATTGCCTGCGCCCTTATAGTGACGTCATAAATCGTCACGTTATTTAGGTCATAAGTGGTGCCGCACGATATACGTCAATTAAGCAAACATAATTGCCATTCATTAATATAATCTATACATAACATATAGTTTATTGGCATTAAATATTTACAATATCTGTAGCCATACAAACAAATATGTAAAGTGGTGCAACAGAACAATTAATATTCCAAAGAAGAACAAATAGCATTACAATGCTAGGGTTACAATATCAATAGAGCTATTACAAAAAATGGAACAAATATATTTATAAATTATTTCTTCTTTTAAATGCAAAAAATATATATTTAGATAAATTGAAAATTGTTTTATATGAATCGGAACATTAAAGATATGAATTTTTGCCTGTTAGGCCAATTACAATAACAAGGTTTAAAAAACTTTTTTCTTAGATTTCTATACGCAGGACAAGCAAGTAAAAAGTGGTATTGATCTTCAACCATTCTCATATTACATTGTTGACAGATGCGTTGTTGTGTTTCAATGTTATTATATCTACCAGTTTCTATCATCAAATTATTTGAATATAATCTGAATTTAGCCATCGTTATCTGATATTAAGTATCAATATTGCAATTTAAGTATTTTTCCATATTAAATTCACTTATATGTAGACAGTAAGAAGAAAGTCTTCTTGAGTTATTTATGTCACTATACCATGACTGTTTAAATAATATATTCTTTGTTTAATAGTATAATAGAATGACTTATCTACGTTTTGTATTGTCCATACATAAAAAAACCCAATTTAAACCACTGTATGTTATACCATTATTAGCATCATCTACTAACATTTTGTAAATATTTGATATCAAAGAGTTATTTGACTCTATACATCGGACAGTAAAGCAAATATACACCGCGCCTCAAAATTTAAATTTTATCGTTTAGTAATGACGTCATTTCCCAATTAAAAAACCGCACCTCAAATTCAATTTTGGTATTCCCAAAAATTAACCCCAGTCACCCCTGCTGCTAGTAATGTACCTTCCTCACCCCCACCCGGTATGCAGTCCTTTCCCGATGTCACGCAGTTGACGTCCTCTCTTCAGGCTATTGTACAACGTCTAGATGGTATGGACTCCAAGTTGTCTCAGCTAAGCACTATACAGAGTAGTATACAGCAGATTAACAGTCGACTTGATTGTATTAACAAACGTTTGCTTGAGGTAGAACAGTCTACATCTTTTATCTCTGATGGGCATGATGAAATTGTGAAAGTAACCTCTTGTCAAACCAGTGAATTAAGTAAATCGAAATCCACCGTTTCATCTCTCCATGAACAAAATGCACCCATGGCTTCTTCTTATATTAAACTCAATGATGAGCTGATTGACCTGAAATATAGGTCAATGAGGGACAACCTGTTGTTCTTCGGTATTCCCGAGCATGTTGAGTCAGCTTCCAATGGACACGAGTCATCTACCATGTCACATGATCAGCCAGGCATTTCTACTGTTGAGTCCATTCTGGGTGATGATTGTCGTTCCAAAGTGTTGTCCTTTTGTGAAAATGTACTTAAAATGCCGAGCCCAAATTCTAACCTCCACATTGAGCGTGCGCATCGCATCGGCAATCCTGTTCATGGTAAAGTCCGTCCAATTGTTGTCAAATTTAACATTGATTCCAAAAATGCTGTGAAAAGTGCTCTTAAAAAGTAGATCTGAGGAATACAGTTTACAATGTATCTGATCATTTTCCAGCTGAAGTGTAAGAAAAACGAAAACAATTATTTCCGGTCATGTTAGTGGCACGTAAACAGGGAAAGAGAGCGGTGCTTGTCCGTGACAAACTCTACATAAACAATGTTTTGTATACGCAGGGCAGTGGGTCACATAGCCCCGATAGGTAGCACGAGGAAAGTATGATTTGTCAGTTCTCTCGTGGAATATTGAGGGTCTAAAGTCCAGTTTAAATGATGATGATTTTTTGAATTTTGTTTCAGGGTTTGATTTTGTCTTTCGTTGTGAAACATGGGAGAAAAACGAAAGCAATTTTGAAGTGAATGGTTTTGATAAAATTTGTATTCCTAGAGTGGAAAGTTTGCATGGTAAATTAAGACGTGGTCATGGTGGTAACTGTTCATTTTATAAGAATTGTTTAAAGGAGCTGTTTACCGTTGAAAAAGTAGATAAATGTGGATTTTTGTGGTTAAGGATTAAGAAACAGTATTTTGATACTGAAAATGATATTTTTATGGGTTTTTGTTATATCCCTCCTGTAAATAGTCCTTATTATGCACAACATGAAATCGGTTATTTCGAGCAGTTAGAAAATGATGTTAGAATTTACAGTAATTTAGGTTACGTATCAGTAATATGCGATCTTAATGCCAGATGTGGTGATAGGCTCGACTATTCTGTAAATTCTGAGCGGGTAAATAGTTTTTTGAATATAAGTCATGATGACGATTTTATTGATGCGGATTTGTCGCGTCGATTCTCAATGGACAAAAATGTTAATTCTTCTGGAAAGAAGCTTTATTGACCTGTGTTTATCTAGTGGTCTCAGGATAGTTAATGGACGTGTAGGTGATGATAGCGGGGTGGGCAGTTATACGTATATGTGTACACAGGGTAATAGTTTGATAGATTATTTTCTGTGTACTGGTGAATTGTTTCCCTTTATTAATAATTTTATCGTTCATAATTTGCAGGCGTGTCCCTCACATGCCCCAATTCAGGTTAATTTGTTATTGAATTTTAATGAAAAGCTAGATAATGAAGTTAACAGAGATACACATAAGTTAATGTTTGATAAATCTAAAGTTGGTATTTTTAACGAAAAAGTGTCTAGTAAACTAGACTGTTTAAATACAATTGTTAATAAGATAAAAAAAAAAACCTTACATTATCTATTGATGAGGGAAAACATATATTTTCAAATACCCTATATGAACAAGCATGCCAAGTATTTGGTATTTATTACTGAGAATTCCGAAAACTGTAACAAAAAAACATTTAGAAAAGTGAGAAATAAATGGTTTAATGGTGATTGTGAGAAAGCAAGAAGAGATTTTCGAGAATCCTGTAAAAAGTATCGAAGCACCAGATCTAATGATGATTTGAATTTACTTAAAAGTAAGCGTCGGAATTACAGAACTATTATTCGAAGGGCCAAGACATTATTTAATTATAAACAAAGGCAGGATTTGCGTAATATGGCTAATAGTGGGGTGACAATTGGCCAAAAAGTAGCTTATTTAAGGAATAGGTGGCCATAAAAGTAGAACAAGCAATGTTATATACCAAAATGTTCGCCAATGTCTGTACTATATGAAACTGCCGGCATAAATTGCCAACGCCAGGTGCGGACTCAGAAATCCAAGATGGCGTCCAAGATGGCCGCCATAAATCGCAAGTTCAGTGAAAATATTTTATCTGTGTGTTACAGATTTATTTACAGAGGTAGTTCAAAATATTTGCATGATTATTACTTCTTCCAAAATGTACATCAAATTCATATACAACAATAGCAAATTCAAGGTCAAGGTCAAGGTCATTTCAGGGTCAAAGCACAAAAAATACTCTAAAATTTGATATCTCCTTCCTACTTTTTCTCATTTTATGCATTTTTATACTCAAATGGATTACTTTTAGTGATAGAAATATTGTTATGTGTGTATTCTTTCATTTAAAACTGTTTTGTATGATATCTGTGTTTAGATTATGTATAAACTTTGGTAGTTTTCACACATACACATTATCCAAGATGGCCGCCATTCAATTGCTTTATCAATGATCATTGGATGTTTCATTGATAAATACCAAAAAGGTCAATCTTAAGTGTTTGAAAGAAATTATTTTATTTTAGCATGTATGTAAAACTTACAAATTTGATTGACCTTCTGTTATCTTACTATAAACACTTATAATTACAGTTAGGCAGTTAAGAAATAGAAACACTGCTATTTGTATATTTTTCTGTTTCACTTCATAAAATGTATTAAGATTGTTTGAATACAAGCATTTTTCATTTTTATACTTGACAGTCAGTCATATAAGTTTCTACAATTATATTCAAGAGATAAATGTATAACCAACAAAAAGGATATTTTTCGGGAAAGTATATTTGCACTAAATAGGACAGTTGTATTATGTCAAGGTAATAAATCTATAAAACATTTTTATTCCAAGGTAAAATTAGGTTTTAGATAATTAGCGCACTAATATTTGAATTGTTGATTCAGTTTATAAGACCATTGGGTGGCCCAGGTCAGAATTCACATTAAGGTCTAGTCATAATTTCAAATTAAAATTTAATTAGAAAACTTAACTCTATTCTCCGGATGAACTAATCCATGATGCAGGGATTGTAACCTGTACTACCAGGAAATGGTCAGCAACAGAGACCGTGAACCAGGCAGTGAGCTCACTCAAGCGTAAAGACATTGTTGGGATGACTGCAGACGGATGTCAAGGTATCGACACCACCAAGACATTACTGTGGAGCAAGTAAAACCAGAAAGAGAGGTGAGCCATGATCCATTCAGAGGCCAGGAAAGTAGAAGAACATACAGACAGACAAGAGCGGTGGAGATGGGATCACAGGGAGCATGGACTACGTGAAACACCACAGACAGGAAGTTCACCTGGGAAGAAATCTGGAAGTATAAACCACTAAGACTGTCATTACTCATCAGGTCTGTCTATGATCTCCTACCATCACCAGCGAATCTCTGTCGATTGAGACTTAAACCGACCCTAAATGCAGTCTTGGTGATAGACCAGGCACACTTGAGCATGTTCTTTCATCCTGTTCATCATCACTGACACAGGGGAGATATAGATGGAGACATGACTGAGTCCTCAGAAAGTTGGCTGATTGGCTGGACAAAGAGAGAGAGAGAGAGAGAGAGATAGAGAGAAAGAAAGAAGGAAGGAACATGAAAGAAGTAACCCCCAAACTACATTTGTCAAGCCGGGTGAACCAACGAAGAGAGCAAACCCACAGCAAGCATTGATCCTGGATGGCACCACCAGATGGAACATGGAAGTTGACCTCGGGAAGAGGCTTGTTTTCCCAGGCATAGTCTAGACCACTTTTAGACAAGATATTGTCCTTTGGTCCAAGACAGGAAAGAAGCTCATCGTCATTATGCTTACAGTACTGTGGGAGAAAAGATGTGAGAGGAAGAAGGCAATTTAAGTACACTGAGCTTCTAGACCTTTGCAGGCAATGAGGTTGGCGTACTTGGCTGTTTCCTGTTGAAGTAGGAGTTAGAGGGTTCTGTTCACAGTCCGTCTTCTAACTGATGACAGTTGTTGGAACTATTGGCGGAGAAAAAAGGATGGCTATCCAGAGACTGAGCCAAACGACTAAACGTATGTCCAGCTGGTTGTGGCTTAGACGTGAGGAGAAGAGCTGGATGTTATCAAGCAACACACAGTGATTTTTAATGTGGGCCCACCCGTCACGAGAGTGTTCATGGATTAAAAGGGACAAAACACTTAATGACAGCGGATTCCATGCTGATGAAGTTGGTTGAGGAGCAGTTTACACTGTATATCTACACATACAGTATTTTACTAGATAATATTGAAATTTAGATTAGTGAATTTTTATTGCTTTGAAAATGATATGAATAATGTTATTTTCTGGGAAAAAGATGTTTTTGTTTCTTGAAACCTCAAAATTGAGATTTTTGCATTAAATCAAAAGGTTTGGGTATCATGTAAAGATGTGTTGTGAAATATCAAGCTGTATGGAAGAGTATTACAGAAGTTATCATATGACTTTTTCAATTTCTGGACACATACTGATACATGTAACACATTGAAAGAGAAAGTTTCTTTAAATTATTAGTTTATATTTTCAAATTTTAGAAGAAATGTTATTTTAATATTTAATCTTTTTAATCAGAAAGACACATTCTGATTCTGCAACATCAAATATCATTGTTTAAGATAGTTGTTTTGGTATATAATAAACAACTCTAGCTTGTATTAGTAAAAGCTACTCAGGACACTTTAACTCAACAAAACATGTTATGATTGTTACCATTTTCAACTGCTGTATGGCTTTGTATCATTTTGGACATCTATTTAAATCTTGCATATACATGTATATTTTATTTGTCAACAGTTGATAAGAAGTAAGAGGTTTCCTTCATGAGAGGTTAATATGAATTAAGAACTTCCAGTATCTGATATCATATCATCAGATCATTCTTCCCCTTTAGTTCTGATGAAATAATATCATCTTGTCTGAAGAAATATATACATTTTAAACATTTACCGATGATAACAGAAAATGAATTTCCCCATCTGTTATAATCTTCATTAGATACTTCAAATCATCTGAGGTCCACTCTCCTATATTTGTGCTGAGATGGATTCATTGAAATGTAATATTGTCTGAGCAGAGTGGACCCTGATCAAACAGTACCTTCCAGGAACTGTCTTATCTGGGTCTCCTCTATGAGCCAATGTGTAAAAATGAGTTGATATGAGATAAAAGGTTAAATCCGAAGGTAAAAAAATCACAAAAAGATTTAGAATTACCCAGTCAGGCCAATCTTTCTTATATTTATCTGATTTCACCTTCTTTTGAATTCTGATTAAAGAATTTTCAAAGAAATCTTTGATTTAACTTGAACATTAAAATGGTCTACAGAGGAGTCCAAGAAATCCAATATCCAAGAAAACATATATATGTATTTATATGTCCTACAAATATTCACAAGAAATCATTGTTTCATTTACATATTTTAAAAACAAAAATGTCTGTAAAAGTTAACAACTGGTACTGATAAATAGAACTATAGGTAATAAAATGGTGGAAGTGATTTTCAGAAAATGGCCCCTAATGCTGGTAAGCAAGGTAAAATTGGATTGTTCTACAGTTTTGTATCCTATACCACATGGCTTTACAAATGTATACAATCGGGTAAAGTTCGGGATCATTTCTGTGATAAAGTTTGCATTATCATCTTCTAATTTTAGCTGCTATTTAAACTTTAAAGTCTTTTTGGACTGAATAAAAAAGAATGGGTATCTCAAGGCAAAGTTTAGTAACTTTAATAGATGATGAAATTGGTTGAAATTCTCAATTTGCTTCATTGTGAGTCATAAAACACAACAATTTCGCCCCCCCCCCCCCCACTCCTCTGAAAAAAAATAACACAAGCAAATATCATATTGAATAATAATGAATGTCCAATGACCATTGAAACAGCCAGTGAAGGTGACGATTCTGGACAACAGCTGAATGTATAAATTAGGTTGCCTTCAAGCAATGTAAAAATAAGACTAATAACTAAAAATAAAATGATATATATTTAGCTTTTTTTCTATTCTTTCAGATAATTATACTCGGATTATGAACTTGACTTGACTATTTGAGTTTACCGTCGCTTCGACAGTATTTCAGTCATATAGCGACGTCCAGCTAATTACAGGTGGAGGAAAATCCCGAATGCACGGAGGCATTTGGGTAGAAACACCAACCTACCGCAAGCCAGCTGGAAGGCTTCCTCACATGAAAATCCGAATGACCCTGCAGGGATTTGAACCCACGCGGCGAGGGGCTGAGTGAGTGTTAAAGTCAGCGACTTTACCCTCTCGGCCATGGAGGCCCCCCGGATTATTAACTAATTGTATAAAGTAAAAGAGTTAATAACAGAAGTATCAGATTTTGGGGCATTTATGTATTTTGACAATGCATGAGATGACCTTGAACATGACTGTTCATTGGCCATTGAAATCTGTAATTACACATACAGGCTAAAATTAATAAAATCCATTTTGTTATTTATCATTTTAGCCTTACCTGTAATATTTATCAACAAAAATTTCAGTGATCAATTGAAACATATATTGAAATATTGCCGCCATCATGGACTTTATCTATTTGTGAAACCATACATATCGATGCATAATCTTACTAACATTGTAAAAAAAAACTTTTTTAGTTGAAAACGTATGCATTAAAGCAATATTTCTGTAACAGATGTGATCAATTTCAGCATATAAATGCATAAAAAGAGATATGAGAGAGAAAATAAGAAATACATGTATTTGGGTATTTCATGTGTTTTGACCTTGGAATGACCTTGAACTTGACTTTGAAAGGTCAGTCAAATTTGTAAGTTTTGCATACATGTTAAATAAAGTAATTTCTTTCAAACACTTAAGATTGACCTTTATATATGGTATTTATCAATGAAACATCCAATGATCATAAATACTGCAATTGAAATGGCAGCCATCTTGGATAATGTGTATGTATGTAAACTACCAAAGTTTATACATAATCTAAACACAGATATCATGCAAAACAGTTTTAAATGAAAGAATACACACATAACAATATTTCTATCACTAAAAGTAATCCATTTGAGTATAAAAATAATGCATAAAATGAGAAAAAGTAGGAAGGAGATATCAAATTTAGAGTATTTTTTGTACTTTGACCCTGAAATGACATTGACCTTAAATTTGCTATTGTTGTATATGAATTCGATGTACATTATGGAAGGAGTAATAACCATGCAAATATTTTGAACTACCTCTGTAAATAAATCTGTAACAAACAGATAAAATATATTCACCGAACTTGCGATTTATGGCGGCCATCTTGGACGCCATCTTGGATTTCTGAGTCCGCACCTGGCGTTGGCAATTTATGCCGGCAGTTTCATATAGTACAGACATTGGCGAACATTTTGGTATATAACATTGCTTGTTCTACCTCTATGGCCACCCCAACTCCCAAAACCCACTGATTGTCACTCTACTATAAGTCTAATCCGATTAAGTTTTGGAATGAAATTAAAAAGATTAAAGGTAGAAACAATAAAAAAATCTGATATATCTATTGATGAATTTTTTTGATCATTTAAGTGAACTATTTTCAAATGTTTAAAACCCTTTTAAAAATGATACCGTTGAAAATGAATTGAATGAGTATATATTTACAGAGTCTTTAGATATTTTGGATCGAGAAATTGTTGTTTGATGAAGTTAATTCAGCCAT
>CM037781.1:73292423-73342423 GCA_021229015.1 Solen grandis | reverse complement strand
GGGTAGAAATACCGACCTACCGCAAGCCAGGTGGAAGGCTTTCTCACATGAAAATCCGAAATACCGTGCCGGGACTCGAACCAACGCTATGAGGGGCTGAGAGAGTGTTACAGTCGGCGACTTTATCCTCTCAGCCACAGAGGCCCCATTTCTCATAATATGTACATTAGATTACAATTCAAAGCAATAAATAACATGGCGCTATGACAATTGCAGTCTCCACTGTTCTCAATGTCACTTACAGAATAAAAGAACAACATAACAATCTATGCAAGTTACCAGGCACGGCATGTATTTTGGACGCCACAGATTGCAATGGCAATATGTATGCAATTATACACGTACATATACGTTAATATTATAAAGAAAATCGTTCAATAAACTTTATGCTGTACTCTGGGTGCGTTCGACATTAATCATGCAAGAGGACTCTCCCAGGCCAACTGAGATTAAAATATTATATTAAGGAAAATGCTCTGGACCTTTGCCCATTTGTCAGTGTCCCGTCGTCAAGTGTTGGGCCGCACTAACTCAAATGCTCACAATAAGTAGAGTGACTGGTAGAATGACGAAACGCCTTTACCTTTTCCGCACATGAATACCGTGCCTACATTACCTTTCAACCAATCAGAGAGGCCGAAACATGTTTACAATACGTGAAAAAATCCTGTTCACTTTTCATGGAACCTACAATTTTTTCATGTGAAATTTTTAAATTTTGCCGCGGACATAAACGTTTTTATTTTTTGTCGTCTCGTAAGCGAGATTTTTTAACGAATATTGTGTATTCAGTTTTTGTGAAAATAAAATGGATAACATGTACCACAGTAAGGTATCCATCAATATAATTGATTACAATCAAAACAATGTGAGATGTGTAATGTGACATTCAGTTTGAGGTTATAAGAACGCATTTTATTTTTCTGATTTTAAGTTTAGAATATAAGAAAAGGAATGTATCTTACATGATATAAATGCTAAAAGAAAATGAAACATAAACTTGAATTTTTAAAGATCATGAAGTATAGAATAAAAATTAATGATAAAAATGTACTTTTTTCTCGAATTTAACAATATTCGACAAGGTAAGCAACAGACTGATTATCCAGCCATCTGTAGTAACACTCCGGTAAATGACGTAGTCCTTTCAACGTTGTCACCATGCACATCAGGGGATCCATCTTGGTGCGAGATCCAGACTATGTCGCCTTTAGATAGTGGAAGCACGGCCGTGTTGCTTCCCTGGTCATCGTAATAGTCAGTTCGACTTTCAGCTGCCGCTGTTAGCTTAAAAAACATCATCATCACTGCCGTTTAACATTAATGACCAAATCTTCGTTCTCTCGACAAAATAGTTTCATTTATCTCAAACAAATACATTTATTGATATCGGTATTTTACAGAAAAAAGAAGCTGGTGAAAACGAAAAAGAATAATGTCGGTCGCAACGGAGTATTAAGTCCTTTTTCAGAGATATATTTGTATACATACATACTTAGATTTTTTATAATATTGGTTTAAACTATAACGCCAAAGGAATGAAATACTTGTCTTCTTTTACCTTTTTGAAACAGTTTTTAACTATATAGACATGATTATAGAGTATCGCACTAGAATCACATTGATGAGATAAAAAATGGGGGTCTCCATACCATAAAGCCTTTCGATACCTTATTCTATTTCACATTATTGTTGTTTTGTTTTCATTTTCAGTCATTAACACAAAGTTTAGAATAATTCTATCGAATTGATTTCTCAATATGTTTCAGCAAATAAACATACTGCCTTTTTCTTGAAAAAAAAAATATATCTATATATTTGCGTATGCGACTAAAAAAAAAAAATATCTGTTGTATAGAATTTCTACAACTTTTACACAGTGACAGGGAATATAGTATCAAACATCAAGTTAAGATTGAATGAGGTGTTGCTGGCTCATGATATTGAGTTATCTGCCCTTGAAAATTACATAAAAGAGCAAAGAACTCACTTTCAGGGGCAGATAACTAAAAACGTAGAATGGATACCCTCATTTTTATACCATAAATTTGTTTCTGGTGTGATTCTCTATAATCGTGCAAATGTTAAGAAAATTTTATTTGCTAGTTTTGATTTTCCTTCTTTGTCTATATAGAAAACAACTACGCCTTTAAGATGAGAAGATAACACTAACATTTTTTTTTCAGTGTGAGCTCTGTTCCTTTTTTATTTTTTTGTTCTGGCTTTTCACATTCTGAACGATAATTTAAAATGGTTTATTTGAGTGGAAAGCTCAAATACATTACATAAACAAACCTGTGGGTTTCCGTTCACAACCAGATTAGCGAAGACATCAAATGCGTGGATACCAGGCAACGCCTTTGCTGACACGGCCCAGGAGAAAAGATAAATGCCGTCCGCAGGAACAATAAACATACCTAGACAAAAAGTTCTATAATCATTTTAATTTATATACATATTTGGTGATATTCGCAAATAATGGCAATTAAAAATACCTAGAAAATACGTTACCAGGGAAAACGTCTGTCTTGGTAAACGATTTAAAGAAATCATAACCTTAAAGAACATATTTAGGGGCTTTATAATAGGGATTCTTTTTATTAAGGAGATCCGTTTGTTCACGAAGCTATATCTAGGTAATTCAAATACCTGGTTTGTTTGCGTTTAAAACATTTTCTCCAACCTCCCCGAAAACGGAGATGATAGATAAGCTATCGTCTCCTAACTCAAATTTGTCGGGTCAATTTAAACCGGTACTAATTATGTCGCCTAAGTCTCGAGGATGTTATTATCAAGGGAGACTTTTGCATAACTATCAAATTTAGTGTCATAAAATTCTACGTCTCACAAATATACAAACTAACTTTAACGGGGTTTTATTTAAATATTTACTATTACTATTAAGGCATAAATATTAAATAATGAGTTTTATTGTTTAAGTGTTTATTGAAAACAAGAATGCACTGAGTGACACATCTTTACAGGCTTTCTAATATATGCCTTTAATCCAGAGGAGACGCAAGGGGTAACGTTTGAGTACATTTATGTTGATAAATGATGAAAATTAAGACATTACCAGTGTTGATATTGTAATGACTGCCCGCATTGAGGATTATTCTGTTGAACACAATCGGTTGATCTTTTCCGAGATGTCGGTATGGATGGTCCAGAAAGGCGGTAAAGGCGCAATTAAGTATACCTTGACGGGCTCCTACAAAAAAATATACAGTATAACCTTGCCAAACCGAACACCATTAAACCGAATTCCTCGCCATTTCGTAGTTTATTTTCGGCCCCGATTTCTTCCCTTCTTATTTAAACTAAAAAATAAAATGTTTAATCCGAATTTCGCTATTTCGATTTTTTTAGCTATTTCGAAGTAAAAAGCCCGGTCCCGATGTCGCAATTCATGTACATTTCATAAATTTTCGTGAACTTAGTATCGTCCTTATTATCAATCGTATCCGGGTCAGTAACCAAGTTTATTTTGCGGAGGCACCTGGAGTGATGGCTCAGGCAAGTTTTCCGAGATTGGGTTGGGCAACGTGTGACCCACTGGAAATGTTGATTATTGCTAAACAATGTCTGACAGATTGCATAATATGCACGTGCCAGCAGATAAACCCAGGTGTCAGATCTTTAGTACATTCCATATCATCGCGTTCGTCACCGGCATGCGACGCAACCTTAAGCAGCAGATCGACGGTAAAAAATATGTATCATTGTTTGACATGGTAGAATGATTATGTTCATCAGAAGCATCTTAGTAGATCATGATATATTTTCATTACTTTTCATAAATTGCAAATAGTATATACGTACACCTAATAGGTGGTTTTCACGGCATAACGATTTCCACAATATGCACCGGTAATGAAAACATGCACGCTCACAAACTGAAATTTCGAAGTTTTGAGCTTGGTCCCAAGGACTTCGATTTAACGAGGTTCTACTGTATTTTCAAAAGTACATTTAAAATACATATAGCGGTATACGCTCATATGTCAGATATGTTAGATATAAGGAAGTTTATATAGGAAGGGCTTTATCTAAGTTGGAAGAACTTGTTGCCCAACCCAATTTCTGTACAAAAATGAAATAAAATATATGTTTAAACTAGATAAGGAAATATTTCAATGATATCATAACAGTCACAAAATATATTTATTCCTTCAATTTAGATATTAATATATACTCATTGGCATATTGTGTGATTTGCTTAATAAAATGTTTTCAATTTTCAGAGGTGTCAAAAATCAAAAGTTAAGGTATAGTGAACGTTTTCAATAAAATGATTCTAAACAAAGATATATTGATTATCCGAAGGGCTTACTGCGAGATAATTCTACAGGAGATATAGTACGCTCTGTGCTTTTGTTGTCCTTTTCGTCTTTGACCTCCACGTCCTTTTCTGTCGCAACGAATTCACTTCCATTGCTTTTTGACCGCGAATCTGCAGAAGCTACAGCTTCTAAATCCTTGATACGTAAATCTTGTGTAATGAATTTTCTCTTGTATGATTCCACTTTCCTTGTCAATGACGAAATCTGAAACCGAAACTGTGCATTTGTCCCGAGTAGAGAACTGATCGAAGACTTGAGGTCCCTTTCAGACTTTTCAAGTCTATCCAACTTTGTCTCAAGTCCAGTGACCTTTAGAAGAAGCGCCTCTACAACTTTCTCAAGATCTTTCTCTGATTTTGATGCTTGGCAAAGCCCGAAGCTTAAAGAGTAAAAGAGAAGAAAACATATTCCAGTATTAAACCTCATGTTATTCCCGACTGCGTGTGTATAGGAGTGAATAATGAATCTGTCAACTAAATTGACCTTGAAAAGGAAACCGAATAAAAGATAAGAGCTAACCTATTTTGACATAATGATAATGCAAGGATGCAATGTCAGTACATGTATACATGAAAAACAATCTATATGTTTGTAATGAAGTATATCAAATATTTTTTTAATTGAAATATAAACGAAAATATCAGCAATATTTATTCAACAACAACAACGAAGACAATGTTTATCGCTTTCGGGCAAATTTACATATTTTTGTATTTTATACACATCTTAGTTTATAGTTTGAGTCTGAGCATACTTAAGAAGCATTTTTTTTTCGTGGGCCATATGTACTTTGCTACGTTTATGCATGCGGTTTTGTTTTCCTCTGATAATAGTTGTGTCAATTTGTGAATAGTTGTTCTATTTGGCCCAAGAAATAAGTAATGTTTTAAGTAATTTTATACGGATATCTCTGACTACTAGATATATAGGCAGTTAAGTAGGTTTGTTGTTGCGGAATGATACTTTTGTTGACGAGACGTTATGGCGTTCCGTAGTGCGTGCCGTGACATAACATCATATCTGCCCACGTCGTTGTATATATCAACATTGACGCTATATTGTACACATAAATGGTCGCGACGCGAAATACGTACCATTGAATTTGAATTTAAAATCATATTCGATACGTGATTGAAATATGTTTATATAACTCGACAGTGGTGTAAAGAATGTTTTAGTCAATGAAATTATTTTATTATGCCATTATATGAAAGCAATATCGATGTGTTCTTTTTATCTATTTTGAAGAGTAATACAACGGCATTACGGCATTGTGTGATGTTTGAACAAATTGCATTTGATTAAATGTTAACTGTGGTAAAAATGATGACATTGTTCATTATATTTTAAAGAGAACATCGATATAACGTATCCTAAACATACTTTCGTCTATTTTCAAACCAAGAAATGATTTTGATGTATGCACGGCGATATATAGAAATTATATATTATGAAGTCTAAAATCAAAAGTATAAGTTCTGTTCAATCTAACAAAATGTCATTCGGTCCCATTCAATAAAACCCAAAAATGGCGTACTCCTCTATACATCGTTCCAATGGATATATCTGTAACCCCATGTAGGTGTTCTATCCCTGTTTTATTGCCGTTAAAAAGCTTTGCAATTAATTGATGCCTTGGTTTCGTCATAGTCAGCCTAGTTAGATAACTTGTTTAAACACAAGCAATAGCATTTAAGACATTTCATGTATAAACACATATGAATGAAATAAACGTATCTGTAATGTTATTGAAATAATTGTAATGTTATGATTATAGTAACACATGTCTGATGACCTCGGGCAAATACCGGTACGCGTTATGCTGCTCCCTTGTGGTTCGATTACATGAGAAGGGGCTATTTGTGAATATTCTTGAGTGAAACAGAACTTGTAAATGATGACGGGTGGATTTGACTTAACCCACCAATATATCAAAATCAATCTATCAGCAATTAAGACATATGAAGTCTTCGGTCTTTCAACTGTAAAGAATGTAAGGGTAATGTAATGGTGTGGTTTTGTCCATTAATCATGGATACACATAAGGCGCAAATTACAGATTCGACACTGGTTGCATGAATAACAAAGGTCTTTGTATGAAGCAAGCGGTGAAAAAAATGATTCTCAAAATTAAGAAAATTCAGGTTCCAATGGACATGAAAACTTGGGGATTTGCGTTCACGACTAGATTCACTCAAACATTAAAGATGTATATTTCAGGAACCTTCGGGTGCCGCCAACGCCCAGGAAAATAGTTATTCGCTGTTCATTGGTGCAGTAAATATACCTGGATAAGCGTATTAGGACTCTACCCAGAGGTTCATACTTAAGCAGTTATATGTATAAACCGCAGTATTTATTGTGTTCGAAGCCAATTGGTTATAAAGAGGCTGTTTATGTTTTCGTTATTTAAGATGACTTTCAATTTACGAGTTATATGACCACAATCTTACAAGGAAATATACAAATATTTTTTTTTGCAATTTTAATGTCTTTCATCATATATTATTTATTTCTCGTATCTTTGAAGTGTTTCGTAGGGATATTCGCTATTTCAGGTTCAGGCGTGTCTGTCTTATCGGTTTAACGCGTAATATCATTTGAAAACCGACTCAGTCAATGTGACCTTATCTCAAAATTGACATGTAGAAAACTTTTTTTATCCCAATGAAAATTATAACATTTAATCTTTTACAGTAATATCAATGATCATTACAAAACATAATTTAAAATAAATATTAAATATATCATTAACATATCTTAAAAACATCATTCAAAAGAAGAGAAGTTGGTAAATTCGTTTGATTGATATGGCGACTGGGTTTGAGATCATCTTGTACGAATATAAAGGTATAAAATATTTAACGCTGTAGGTCTGAAATATTGTTTTTCGTCAATAAGATATCCTTGATAATTCAGAATTCAAGTACAAAATATTTGCACTTTTGCCTCAACCACATGTTTAGCTGAGGAAATGACTATGTAACCATTGAATAAACCAAGAGATACACAGATAACACTGTAAAATTTCTTCAATCTTAGATTTGCTCTTATTCTGTTCCGGCTTTTCTTTCTATACGATAGTTTCAAATGGCACGATTGAGTAGTAAGGTTAAGAACGTTAGATATGAAAACCTGGGGTGTTCCGTTTGTACAAGATCCGCCAAGATGTCATGTACTGTATGTTATACCAGTCAATTTCCGTGCCGCCACTGACCAGGAAAATAGATAAATACCATCCACAGGAACAGTAAACATATCTTGAAAAGAGTGAGTTAACCATTTGGTTAATTGCGTTTTACGTATCCAGAAAATGCAAGAGGATAGTTACATATATAAAAAAGTATTGTTCATAGATATCATAACCTTGTTTCAATACAATTATAAAAAGATTTAAAGTTACATTAGAACTGTGTGTTCTTGTTTACCTATATAATATGGAAACCATAAAACAATAATGGAATCCACAAATTTTGAGAATCCATTGGCACATGGCCAGTGAGTATGGGGATATTGTCAGAATTCAATTGCCTGTTAAGTTCACGTAAGCAAGATTCTCAGTTAGCTCGGCCTGATGATGCGACCACAAAGGAAAATCGCCATATCAGCTTCGATGAATTAACTTGAGAGTTTGGAATTTCACATCAATGAACTATAATTATTGAGCACATGGGGATATTAAAATTATTTCCGAAATCTAAACAAGATTGCCTAAAACTGCTCGAGTAAAACCAGGAGCATCGAGAAATAGCATATTTTTCAAAACCTCGCGTTGTGGCTTGTTGTAGACTGCGAGACTTAAGAAATAGACGATAATTATCGCCCTAAAAACAGACATTACCCGTGTAGATATTGTATGATCTGTCGTTATTGAGAATAATTCTGTTGAACACAATTAGTTGGTCTTTTCTAAGGGTTCGGAGTGGCTGGTCCAGAAAAAACTGTAAAGGCACAATTGAGTATCCCTTGGCGGGTTCCTAGAAACAAATACATTTTATTGAAATATGTATATTGAAAATACACGTAAACAATAGAGATAAGGAAATATAACAATAATTTATTTAATGCTTTTCGGTGGATAAAAGGAGAATATCAGTGAATTATAAAAGGTAATTTCACTGTTATAACATTTTTATAATTTCACTGTTTTTTAATGGAACTACAAAAAGATACTTTTTTTTCCAAGACATTCCCATATTGCTTTCTACATTGAAATAGAAATTCTTCAAGAAATACCTTAAAGAAATGTTGATTACACGTTTTCTTTGTGTTTATTTATTGGACTATTTTTTAGACCGAATAACGATCATTGCGACATCGGGACTTATGGGGAAAAATGTATGATGTACTTAGTAACAATTCATAAAGCGTCGCAGAAAAGCATTAAACAAAAAAAAATGTTGAGTTCAGTGCAATATGATTTTTCAATTCATCTCGAGAGGAAGAAAATCAATATTGATTTTCCTCCTCACTCGAAGAATTAAAACATCATATTTCCCTGAAACCAACAGTTATCCTCTACATCATAACAGACACAAAATATGTTAATTTCTTCAATTTATATATCAGGTTATATTCTTTGACGTACAGTGTGATTTGCTAAATAAAATGTTTTCAAAATTTCAGATTGGTCAAAGATAAAAAGTTAAGGTAAAGTGAACGTTTTCAATAAAATGATTCTACATAATGATGTTAATTATCCGAAAGGCTTACTTTGATATATTTTACAGGAGATATAGTACGCTCTGTGCTTTTGTTGTCCTTTTCGTCTTTTTCTTTGACCTCCACGTCCGTCTCTGTTGCTTCCTCTTCACTTTCACATTTTTTCTGTGAATCTGAAGAGGCCTTTTTTTCTAACTCCTTGATACGTAAATCTTGTGTAATGAATTTCCACTCGTATGATTCCACTTTATTTGTCAATGACGAAATGTGATTGCTAAACTGTGCATTTTTCCCAAGCAGGGAACTAAGTGAAGATTTGAGGTCCCTCGCAGACTTTTCTAGTCTATAAAACTTTGTCTGAAGTCAAGTGACCTTAAGAACAAGCGATTCTGCAACTTTCTCAAGATCTCTTTCTGATTTTAATGCTTGGCAAAGCGCGGAGCATAGAGAGTAATAGAGAAGGATACATATTCCAGTATTAAACTTCATGTTATTCCCCACTGAGTGTGTGTATATGTGCGAGTAATGAATATGTCAACACAATAACCTTCGTCAAGGAAACCGAATAAAAAAGATAAGAGCTAGCCTATTTTTACATAATGATAACGCGTTTGAAAGGATGCAATGCTAGTATCTATATAATATTCATCTACCTATCTATCTAAGTGTGCTGTATTCCAGTAGTAGGGTTCCTATACGACAAATCCAGAGGTTCCTTGTTCCAGCCCCACTTCCCTGACACAAATCAGGGACAAGCGAGGGAGATTTAGTTCCCAAATTTATCTGTCCATCTGTCATGTGTCTGTTACCCTAAACATGTTTTTGCAATGACGCTAACATTTATAGGTATATAGGGTTATATTACAGATATTTCGAACGGTGGATAGCAGACCTAAGATCCCTGTTAATCTTACTATATGATCTACATAGATATAAAATAGAAATTCAAAAAGAAAAATGTTTCATAGCAAAACGAACAGTTCGAGATAGAACTATTCACGAGAACATTTTCTTCCAGATCCAGACTTGCGGCTACCAATCTATTTTTTAACTTGTCTCTAGTCAAACAAAAAATGCGTATAAAGACATTTGCAATAAAGGTCACTTTACACCATTCCCCCCCCCCCCCCCCCGGTCATCAGTTAGGCTTATCGCAGATAAATGCCTGTAAAATGTCGTTACTATTTCAACTGTGTTGATAAGGTACGATAAAAACACTGGCTTGCACGTCGAACAACAACACGACGATTTAAAACCGTGGTCACATCTAGGTTGCAGAAAGTTCAAGTACATATTGGCCAAAGAGGAAGTATATTTCAGAAAATTTAAGAAGGGTGAAGTACGTATTTATACGGCCAACTACGTTGAACTACGAACAGAATGGCTAGTGTTAATTAGGTTCACGCTACGCCTAACTACAGACAACTACGTTGAAATTCGTGTCAGCTACGTTCGAAGTACATACAACTACGGTAAACTTGGGTTAAATGCGTTGAACTACGGTAAACGGCTGTGGCCGCCACCGCGCAGTACGGTTAATTAAGTACGGTCATTGCGCTTTTGGATGTTTACGAGACTACATTGCTGCTATTTTTTTTCCTTTATATTTTTGGATCATCTTTATTCTGCCATGTTTTCATGGAAGAGGAAAGGAAGTTCTCACCAAATTGTTGCTAAGCTCAACAGAACCTTATTATATTTGACATTATTCAGATTTGTTGATCATTGTTAATCGTACCTCACAGTACTTCAAACGTAGTCAAACCCTAGTAGTATTCACTAATTGACCTTACTACCGTAGTGCAAATTACTACAGTCAACTACGGTAAACACTTTGGACAAGTGAGGTTACTTACTGTAAATCATGGTCAACTACGTTCAAACTATGGTCACAGTAGAGTCCTTGCTCCATAGTGCCCTTTGTTCATATTTTAAACACAATGAGGTTGGCGGATGATATTAGCTAACTACGGCCAAAACACGGTTTCTTAAAGTTTAAATTACGCTTGTAACTACGTTGAACTAGGATTGAACTACATCACATCATGTTTAAAACGTTTAACTAAGGTATCTACGGTCGTCCCACACCACGGTCTACCACGTGCGTGGCCGTAAGATATGACTATGGATTAAGAGCATTGAACAAAACGACTGTCATTCATTCATCTGATCTAGCGCTTAGATACAAGACGTCGTCACTTTGGAGATCAGGAAAGACGCTCCACCTTGTTTCCTTTAGCCAAGTGGGTATTGTTTAGTTTTGGATTTCCGTTTACGTCGAAGTTGCTCAGACTTTCAACTACAGCTGAGAGTATGTCGAAATCAATCAACAAATCAATCAACATATCAGTCAATCAACCACTCAACAATAATGAGTATTCGACAAGAGAGTTTCACAAGAGAATTATTAATACTCATTTATAAACACGCAGAAAAAAAGACGGGAATTATTTGTGTTATTATGGTAATGACTGTCATCAATTAGAAGCAGTTTGTTGTAGACATTCTCGTCTTCTTTCTGGCTTCTTTCGTGGCCCTGGATTGATTTGTCCAGGTAGGCTGTGAAGCACAATTCAGTATACCACGACGGTCTCTTGGAAGAGAATCCAAAAATAGGTGAAATATAGGCACACTTATAGAATATGTTGTAACATACTTGCCTAATCATGATTTAAGATTCAAAGAGTGTATATGGATCGGTCCAGTAAAGTATGTCAGCTCATTCATTTGGTTAGGCAGCACTACTACAAAGTATCTTAATTGACTATTACGGTGACAAAAGATAAATCTATAAAATATGAAAACCTATTGCAGCTATGTTATGAAATCAAATAATTAAAATAATATAATTATAACGACGACTGCTTGTTTAAATATTGTCAAATTGGCTCAAGAGGGTGACATATCATGAGGCCGATTGAAGTAGAACCCCAGTAAATGACGTCGACCGTTCCACATCGTCACCATGGAGATGAGAATACTGGCTGGTGTGCGCTACCCAGACCGACTCACCGCTCGTCAGTTGGAGATCTGCCGTGCTGGACCCTTGGTTGTCATCCGTATTTTACCGACTCTCAGCTACCGCTGAAATCTAAATCTTTTACAACATAGTCATCATAAGCAGCAATACCACATTTTCTTCAGTATATGCTTTCGTTATAGCCAATGTCATTCAGTAGTAACACGTTCCATTTCTGACCCAAACAAGTATGACGCTATATTGTCGCCACATGCTTACAACCCTGTAACCACACGCTGTAGTTGCTTTCCGTCTGTAACGCGATTGACAGCATTATGAGCTTGCCATTTCTAAAACCATGGTTTCTGTATGTAGATTACCGGTGAACGAGTTAAATATGTATTATAAAACTCGATATCATATATTTAATATTTACATTCTTTATGTAGAATAAATAGAATAATAAATAGAAATATTTAGATATAATTAAAAATATGAAAAAAATCAGTCATCAAGATAACATTAAATACATCAGAATCGGACTTAACTTTGTTCCTTGCTGTCGCATAGTTGTGCCTCGATACAGCCACGTTGAAAATTTGCAATTATAGACTGGATATCTGGGTATCCACGTGTCACAACAAAACTGATTCAACCCCAAAAACGGTTGAGCTGGTTTCCCACTTGCCGTAAACGTAGCAACTAACGGGACGTGTTACATTCACGTTGTCAAATCTTTGCTCAGTTTGTAGCTACGTTCTACTACGTTGCCAAACGTAGCAAACGTGGTGACCCAAGACATGGTACTATGATTGGAGTTTACAGGGTATTATGGAGTTTTAATAATAGTTCACCAAAGTTTCCAGGTAATGCTCATAAGGTAGCGGTACCCTAATGCAATACATCCAAGTGAAGAGCATCCATAAATAGGCTAGTATAATTATCAACTGCTTTGAAACTGAGGGTTGTGGACTGAGTCAATTTTTATCTTTTTTTTCTCTTTAACCATTATTTCTGCATCGCTTGGATCAAATTTAGCAAATTTTGTATTTCTATTTATTTGACAAATCATGATAAGTTAATAATAAATACAGTACCAGGTAAAAAAAATATTTGTAAAACATACATGTATATGCCCCCTCATATGCGCCATAATATTCATATAGATATATTATGATGTTTGCTATGTGCAAAGCAATACCGTATAGCGGGTTATTATTCTGCGGTGATGCCATAAAAATGTGTTGATTTTTCTACGGTTTATTTTTCTGCGATTTCTGCCCCATGAAGAATTAGTTTATGTGCTTACTTGCCTTGCTTTTTAAAGCAAACATATATAATATCTTATTTTAAATAATTCTTAGTAATTCCACTTAAGGATGATCACTCTCTGTAACATCACACATACTCTACTGTCAACCATTTAGCAACACTTTATCAGCTGCTTTTGTACAAGTTAGTTACAGACATGAGTCAGGATATTACTTGACTTTTCAATTGTGTGTTCATAGTTTTGCAAATAACAAGATTCTTCAACTATAAACAATGAGGACAATTGAGCAAGCTATTGATATATGTTTGCAAATATGCAAAGTATTGTTTGGCATGTAATTAAGACCACGAGGCGGAGATAATCTAAACGTCTTCAAGTGAACCTGGAAGGTGACACGATGTGTGCCACTGATAAAGGTAGTGGTCAAACTGTCATAATTGTTCTCTTTATTTTTTTCATCCATGTCATGTAATTACAACCCATTCAACAATTTAGTGAAAAACTATATTTACTGGTTGTTTTGTTTTAATGCTAGTGATAAACAAACTCTTGTTAATAATAGAAACACAGTCACTGCGTATTTAATGCAGATCAGTATCTAATCATTGAAAGGATCGTAAGAAAAGTTTTATCCTGTGAATATTTTTCTACTGTTAGTTAATTTCCAGGGATATTATTTCTACGGCTAATAATCCTCTATATGTTATGTCCTAAGACCAAATGATCTACTGAAATTTAGATTTGGTGCATCAACGGATATGACATTGTGGCCTAGACCTT
Source organism: Solen grandis (assembly GCA_021229015.1). NCBI lineage: Eukaryota > Metazoa > Mollusca > Bivalvia > Adapedonta > Solenidae > Solen > Solen grandis. The sequence goes on along the minus strand of CM037781.1, from coordinate 73,328,406 downwards.
TCAGGTATAGGCACCAAATTCAATAAGGTTCTTTTTAGTAATAAGCAACCACAATACTAAGTCTGAGACCGTATTGTTAGTTATATTTTAAGTTATCACTCGGAAAATTTTTGTTCTACCAAACGGACGACGGACCTACCGATCAACATGTGCTCTTCTAGGCATAATTATTAGATTTTAAGTTATCAGTCGGACATTACTTACTCAACACAGTGCTTGTGAGAACTTAATTTATAACCTCGTGACCTTGATCTTTGAGGTTCATACTTAAAATCAAAAGTGATTTCCTTTTACTTATAAGTAACAGTTGTGCAATATACAATAAATACTTAGAGTTGTCAGTTTGACAATGCTTAAGAGAATTTAATTTATGACCTTGACCTTTCAGTAACAGACCCCAAAATCATTAGGATTCTTCTACTAGTTATAAGTAACTATTTTATTATGTTTGAGACCTAGAAGCCAATTAAATTTTAAGTAATCAGTCGGACAACACTAAATTTAAATAGTGTTTGAGAGATTTCAATTTATACAAATCCGAAAATAAATAGGAATCTTCTACTATTCATAAGCAACAACCATATTAAGTTTGAGATCTCAGTATCAAAATACATATAGACCTAAAGGTATCACTCGGACAAGACTTTCATATAAATATGTTAACATGTGACCTTATGACGTTGACCTTTGAAATATTGACACCAAATTCAATAGTGGTCTTCTACTAGTCATAAACAACAACCGTATTAAGTTTGAGACTTGAGGGTCAAATAGAAATAGAACTTAAGTTATCACTCGGACAAGGGTTGGTTTACCGACAGACCAACCGACCGACATGTGCAAAGCAATTTACCCCTTCTTCTTCGAAAGGAGGGGGGGGGGGCATAAAAATCAAAACATCCGGATAAAGTTCTTTTAAATTTGGCGATAACAATCAATTACTTGGAAGAAATTTTTGGTTAATTTTGAACTGTGTCTTAGATTTTATAGACATTTTGAATTAGGAACCCAAATGATACCATAAGCAGAAAAATGGTATCCAGTATTATTATTTCTGAAAGAGTGACTTTTTATGCCCGAGCGTTAGATCAGAAAAAATGTCCAAAACCGGAAATTTTCTTTCAAATTTTAATACTTGTGTCGTTTAAGGTAAACAACACAACACTATAGTTTATTTTTCAGTTCTCCATAGTGTCCATTAGGGCCCTACTACTCTAAGCTCAAGAACATACTGTTTTACAGAATTAAGAAGTTGAGATGTTAAATTTGTTTCACACACGAACCTGGAGATTCCCGTTTAGTATCAGACTCGACCACACATCATATCCTTCGGTTTCAGGTAACTTCCTTGCTGTCACCGCCCAAGAAAACAGATAAATGCCATCCACAGGAGCAGTAAAGATACCTAGTTGTAACATAAGGCATTGATTTATTTACTTTGAATTGGGAGGGTTATAATATTCATATCAATTGTGAAGTAAGAATGGTTCATGAATACAAAAACCAGGATTGTTTGGGGGTACAAATTAATATTTGGCTAAAAAGAAACGTGGGCATTAAATTTACGGATCACGAGAAAGTATGATGTAATTTGCCGACTAAGATTATAATCTGCAAAAGTTGTCCGTACCTTGACTTGGAATAGATTCGAATAAGACAAAGTGCTTTGAATAACACAGTTTTAAAATATATTTACATGTTTATACGAGACCATATTGTATACATCAGATTATTTGCTTTAATGCTCAAGATTGGCGGGATAAAAAGACAGCAAAACAGACAAACGATCACATAAATTTGTAAGTGCTGCCATTATTGAGAATGTTCATACTTGTTTCACAAAGAAGGTAGGCGTTAAGACAGACAGCCAATCACTTAGACAATACCTGTGTGGATATTGTAACGGCTGCCATCATTTAAGAGAATTCTGTTGAAGACAATTGGTTGGTCTTTGCCAGGGCCATGGAAAGGATGATCCAAATAGGCTGTGAAGGCGCAATTCAGTATACCTTGGCGGTCCTCTAGAAACTCATACATAGTATTAGAGAAATAGAGAGACATAAAATAATGACAACGAAATAGTCAAATGAAAAGATTTAACGTTGTTCAATGTCGGAACCCACAAAGAAATCGACCTTATCACGATAGAAGTAAACTGCCGGGCTTACAAAAGACACATGAAATTTCTTGAAACCGAAATATCAAATGGACTGGCTATAATACACAAAATACTAGTCAAACAGATCTGATATCTTAACGACAATGAAAGTAACAAGACATATACTACATGTAATACAAAGTTCATAAGAAATCTTAAATTTCAAGTGTATATCGAAATTGGACACTTATATGATTTCAATTTTGCACTTACGTCTGTTTTGTTAAGCCAAATGGTTCTGATACAACTTTTCTTTTCGTTGTTTCTCTTTAAACCGTTCCCGGTGACCGAGTAGTTAAAGCGTCCTTCTTGGGAGTGGGAGGTCGTGATTTCGATCCCCGGCCACAACATACAAAAATCCTTAAAAATGGTACTGCCATAACTCCCTAGTTTGACGCTCAGCATACAAGAGTAGTGCAAGGACAGATTGACCTGGTGTCAATATAAGGTAACTGGGTGTGGTATCATGTGTGATATCGCAGTGTGGCAGCACTATATTTGTCTCAAGTAGACGTCGTCTCTAAATGACTGAAAAACTGTCGGTGGGGCGTAACCCCCCTCCCCCACCACCAAAAAAGGTTTCTCTTTAACATTTATACATGTATGCCTACATTCCATAAATGATCGCAAGATAAACATTTTTCAACATTGTAAATAGAAACACAGATATTTCACTTATTTGAATAACTTACTTCGAAACAGAGCAGGCACGCTTCGCCCAATATCATTGTTGCCTACTTAGTCTTTGCCCTCCTCAACTGTATTTGCTGAATTGTCGTCACCTTCATCGCTCTCTAAATTAGAATCTGCCAAACATCTCGCAGCATCTTCTAATTCCCTGATGCGCAAATCTTTTGCAGTGATTTTTTTCTCGTAAGATTCAATTTTTCTTGTCAGTGACGAGATTTTAATACGAATCTGTGCATTTGTCCCAAGTAAAGCATTTATTGAGACTTTTAACTCCTCTTCAGACTTTTCAAATGTATCTTATCTTGTTTGAAGCTCGGTGACCTTAGTAACAAGAGATTCAACAACCATTTTAAGATCTTCAACCTTTGGTGATTGACAAAGCGCTAAGTTTAAAACATTTAAGAGCAGGACACATAACTCAGTGTAAAACCTCATTGTGCATATGTTTAAATGATTTTTGTTGCCTGACACTACAAACTTCAACGGGAAACCGACGAATTGATAAGAGATAAGAAAAGTGTTTAGTTGCCACAGTTACAAGAGAGGATACAAAACCTAATTTATACTAACCTATCTATCTATCTATCTATCTATCTATCTAATGGCGAAGTATTCCAGTGTTAGGGTTCCTTGACAAATTTGTTAGCGCCCCCATTCCAAGTCGCAAAAGACAACCCAGCAACCATCGAATGGGGTATATTTGTAAAACACTGAAGGAAAATAAGTTTAAAGTTTCTCATCAAATAAATAAATGATTCATTTGAATTATAGAAAAAGAAAACCTAAATCCTATATCTTCAATACCTCTCTCAAACATATGTATATTTCGAACTTATGAAAATGGGGTTACAAGACCTAAGATCCCTATTTATCTTACCGGTGCCAAATGCTCTACAAAGAAATGAACATATTTTTTCTATTTTCTTCTTCTTCTGTTTGTGTGTTTGTGTGTGTGTGTGTGTTTTTTGTTTGTTTTTTTTTCCTAGCAAAACAACCCGTTCTAGTTAGAACTATTCACGAGGATATTTTCTTCCAGTTTCAAATTTGCGGTTATCTTCTTTTTACTTTTCTTCTTTTTTCTACCTTTCTTCTTTTTAACCTTTGTCGAGTCAAATAAAAAGCGAAAAAAGACAATGGAAAATATATCTATAGGCCGTTTTACACCATTCCCCGCCCAGTCCCTAGTTAATCTTTATTGCAGACAAAGCCCTTCAAAAATATCGTTCTTATTTCAACTGTGTTGATAAGGTATGATAAAAACAATAGCTTGTATATCGAACAACACGACAGTTTAAAGCCATGATCACATTTAGGTCGAAGTAAGTTCAAGTACATCCAAACTTCAAAATTAGCCAATGAGGAAGTACAAAGAACATTTATTAATACTGCCAACCACGTTGAACTACGAGCAGAATGGCTAAGGTTAATTAGGATCACACTACGTCTAACTACGGACAACTACATTAAACTTCGTGTAAACTACGTTAGAAATAAACACATTATTTGACATTATTTTGTTTTGATGAGCATTGTTATTCGTACCCTACAGTACTGAGAACGTACTTCAATCGTAGTCAAACGATTTCAGTTTTCCCTACTTGACCTTACTACCGTAGTGCCAAATTACTAAAGTCAACTACGGTAAATACTACGGACAAGCAAGGTTACTTACTGTTGACCATGGCCAACAACGTTCTAACTACGGTCACAGTAGGGTCCAAGCACTATACTTCACCGTGCACATATTTTAAACATAAGTATTTTTTAGCTAACTACAGTCAATTCACGAGTTTCTTGAAGTTCAAATTACGTTTGTAACTACGTTGAACTACGATTGAACTAACGTGTAATACGTTTAACTGAGTCAACTACGGTCGGCTCACATTACGGTCTACCACGTGCGTGGCCGTAAGGTTTGACCATGGATTTAGAGCATTGAACAAAACGACTGTTCTAACGCCCAGATAAAGGACGTTGTCACTTTGGAGATCAGGAAAGACGCTCCATCCTGTTTTCTGTAGCCAAGTGAATATTAATTAAGTTGAATTTCCGTTAGCGTCGAAGTTGTTCAGACTTTCAACTACCACTGAGAGTATGTCGAAATCAACCTACCGATCAACCAACCACTCAACCGTCATAAGTCTTCGACAAAAGAGTTTCGCAAGAGGATGTTAATTGCCAAGTTTGTGTAAAGTATTAAAATACGATCCAGTGTGTAAGAATGAAAACCTTTACTTTGTAAAACGTGTAAGTCAAAATTGTTGGTCTGCTGCAGGACTCACGTCCCGGGGTGCAGAGGATCGGGGTAGTCATCACAGACGGACGGTCGCACGAACCAGACAAGACGAGGAAGGAGGCAAAAATCTGCCACGACCTTGGAATCACCATATTCGCCATTGGTACTTAATTCTATCACATTATTTTTCTTGTTTCATATGTCTTTACGTCACAAGCTGCAAAATAAATACATGCAATTTATTTACTTTATTTAAATGCATTTACTTTTAAAAATATCTTAAACATTTTGTTATTTTTATTTATCATTCAAAACGTTTTATTTTCATTGTATAAGTATAGTTTTAACCATATCAAATGTGATTTTGGATCTTGTCCTGTTTTTTTTTTTTTTTTTTTTTTTTTTTTTTTAAAAAAAATTCTTAGTTTTCTTTAAAAGGCTGACTTGATAATATTTTCTTTAAGCTTGTTTAATAAAAAAACTATATGTGATATCAACGTATATCACTTTAAAATATAGTTTCCTTTTTATTAAAGTCAATCATGTGGTGACATTATTGGATTCATGTTAAAAAAATATAAGGTCTACTCAAATAAACAGGTTTCGCGTGAATAATATTCCGCGAACATTATTTATTGGTTATAGTATATATACTCGGGGCCATTAATCTCGCGGTATCACTAAACTCGCGGTATTTAGAAAAGCGCCCCTAGCCTTTGTAAACATAAACAATCGTGACCCAATTTCTTCACGTTAACAAAAGAAATATTTTCCAACAATATGCCACCAATTTGGGTAATTAAATACTGAAATAATATAATTTTAACATTTTATCTAAAAACAGCATTAATTTCACTCACATATTCCTAAAATAACCTAAATCCTTCACATTGACATCCGTCGTCTGTCAAAATCTTGAACTGTCAAACTGAGGTTTGAAGTACTATATTTTATGCAAATTGATTAGACCGTGAAACCACTAATTTTTCCATCATTACTATCTAATCTAGTTATTTTCAATTAAAATTGGCCTTGTATACCAGTCTACTGCGAGTTTAATAGCCTCCCCTGATAACAAATGGTTGCCACAGTATGACATTTGGTGACCTAACTAAACTGTTATTGAGTGATGTCTTTGTTGTACAAATGTGTCATTTTGAAGAAATTAGATGAAAGTCACAGTTTTTGAAGAGAATTAGATTTGATAAGTAGTTTTTCATAATTTATTCATCATTAAAGTGTTATTGCCGCGAGATTCGTGGCCCTCGGTATAGATCCTCTGCAAAGTTTTTCCTCTGTTTTGTGATTCAGAATATAAATATCGGTTTCACTATTTAAAATTTCGAAATTTTAAGGACAGATGAGGATATAGCCGGAAATGACGATATGATAAAATTGGAACTCTCTCTCTCTCTCTCTCTCTTTCTCTCTTAACTGCACTCTCCATGACTTGTTACATTATTTGACACTCCAGGACTTGGAACAGATGCTGATAACGATGAACTGGCTAAGATTGCGTCGTCGCCTAGCAACACTTTTCGTTTCCTGGATTCCAGGTCACTAGGCAACATAAGAGCCCAAATTCAGAAGCGATTCTGTTTTGGTATGATATCTTTATTTTCAAATTTTGATCGGAAGAAATTTCCTGAAATAAATATATACGCAACTACCCTGACTTACATCGTGATATTGATAATAATTTTAGATAAAATATATAACGCACAGTATCTCCGGTACTGTTTTAAAGCAAATTGGGTTTAACGTCCCGCCAACAGTATTTCAGTCATTTGGAGACTATGTCTACTTGAGACAGATATACTATAGTACTGCCACACTGCAGTATCACGCCGTAGACATGTGGCATGACACCACAATCAGTCACATTATCCTGACACCGGGCCAAACTAGAACTTCCCTTATATGCTGAACGCCAAGTAAGGAAGCTATACCAGTGTCATTTTTACGACTTTTGTATGTCACTGTCGCAAAGAAAATGTCACAGTAATATTTAGAGTAATACCCCTTAGAGTATAGTAGTAGTTTCATTTAATAAGTACATGGTACATCAAAATGTATGTAAATGAAATGGGGTGATATGCATTTAATGCAAAATATCAATAAATTGATCACTAGTCCATGATGGCGAACACTTTTATAACTTTAACGCCTTATATTTGCTAAGAGCAAAGAAGACCATTCTCGACCGGTCTTAGATCGTCTGACTCTAGAGTAAAATTTAATGTCTCGGGCTCGATCCCATGCAGCCACATATCAAAGTCGTGAAAATGATAATAGTTTATATTATATAGCATATATTTAGGGTAATAAATGTATCAGAAATGGTTGACCTTATGGTCGTTTGGTGTCATGCCGCATCTCTACGAGCAGTAACATACATGTATTTCCCAAATGATTGAAATAATGGCATGATCCCAAGCAAGAAAACAAAATCAGATGCTAAAGTATTTTCATTAGACAAAAATAATAAATAAATAAACATCGCTATATACTGTTTTGCTCGTTTAAAAGAAGCATGACTAGTAGTGTTTTAAAAACCTGTCGTTTAGGAAACACGTTCTTGAATTTCTTAAATGTCCATCGGGTTGGAAAACAAATGAAACAATACATGTGTAGTTTGGAGCAATGTTTAAGAGGGTAAGCAGATCTTTTAGATCAAGCTTGCATACTTTAAACAAAGGCGATAACGAGGTCACTGGGCGATTCAGTGAGCATATGGCTATCTCTGTCTTCAAAGTCGCTCAATATTCATTTACGATATTATAGTTTACCGAATTAGTCATGTTAATCATCCAATGTTCTCATATGATTTTATTCACACTTAATACTCTAATACGACATGCTATTTAGCTAAATTCTTTGTTTTCAGTAAGAGACCATTTTTGTTTCCCTTACATTTCTTCTTAAGGTGTTTTGATAGATAACAAGATTTAAAAGGTGACATAGTCAAAACATGATGGTTACTTATAACCAGATGAGATGTTACTTTGGGTTATATTTATGGCCTGTTTGACATCAAACACAAATTCTCTCAACATTTCACCACCACCCACACAACTAGTGTTTCTCCGTTTGCCCCCCCCCCCCCCTTATTTTCCTCCTTCTTTTCTTCTCTTTCTTCAACTTCTACTTATCCTTATTGTTCTTCGGATCCTCTTTCTCCATCTTCTCATCTTCTTTATTTATTTTTTTTCTTCTTCTTCTTCTTCTTCTTCTTCTTCTTCTTCTTCTCTAAGGCACACAATCTTAAAATAAGAATGGCGTTATTACTTATAATGTACAAAACTACTGAAAGAGGTTATTGATCAGTTCTTCAAATATTTTGACCATAATTTTCAGCGTCCTGTGCGTTCTGCCAGCATGTATTGCCACGTGTTATACGTCAGGGTCTCGTTCAGAACGAGGCTCTAGATCTCGTCTGGACAGTATTTCCACCGCAGTCTTGTCAAATTGAGTGTACGCGACCTTTGAGGAAATTCCATATAGGTTTGTGTCAAGGATTAAGAAAAGTGCAGATAACTCTATCGGCGAGTGGGCTACTTGTTCTATGCTCTCTGTACGAGTTTTCTCCCTTAAGATAACATCATTGAAAAAAGAAATGTGTTTATGTATAAGAGACCTTGGTGCAAAACAACTGTAACTACATATAAATATAGAATCAGTTACATCAGTTTTTTTACCAAGACCCGATAAGTTTTTTTCCCAAAGTTTTCGTTTGTTTTCATCGTTTTAGATTATATTTCTGACAGAGGTGATGCATTAAAATTAACCGAAACCAGGGTGTACACTTTCTTTTGCAACAGTATTAATATATATGCACACAGGCTTTGTTTCGTGTTACATCTGTATTTACCTAATCATCACAAACACAAACTTGGAATTACATCACGAAACTATAATATTACATGGAAATAAGCATGCCCTATATTTGTTCATTACTTTCGGTTTAACAACATTTTTGTGGATACCATGCTGTATTATCCGAGAAAATTAAACCATTATCAGTTTTCGTCGATTTTACTCGATTGTATTTTTCGCGAAATTTAACCAATCATCAGTTTTCGCGGATTTTGCGGACTGTATCATAAGCAAAATAAAACCAATAACAGCTTTTCGCGGATTCGTAGGATACATTAGCCACGAAATTTTAACCATTACCAGTTTACGTGGGAGAGATATTCATGAATAAACTTGGAACAATCCATGGAATCGCAAAATTAAATCCCCTCGAAAACTAATGATTTTACAGAATCAAGCTGAAAATTATTACTAGGTTATTAGGTCTAAATCTTGATCACAAGTTGGGCCCTCAGATTTTTTTTCATTTATTTTATTATAACATGTTTTCATATCAGTGAGTCTTTAACTAAAATGTTCCTCAAAAAGTTTTCTTCGATATCATATTGAAGTTTAACCCGCCTTTTAAAGTTTTTGGTTTTAAAAAAAAAAGGTTGAAATTCATGTTTATGCATATTGAAGCGTTTTCCTTTGAAAAACTCGGTGACCACCTGTCACTTAATATATAGAATATAGACATACATATCACCATAGATACATTACCCGCGTCATCAATTGGGTTTTCAAAATAGCGCGTAAAGAAAATGGCAGCTATTTCATTGTGCTGTGATATCGTAGCTTTCGCCCTGTAAATTAATACGCCGTTATAAAAAAAAAATAGTTCTTAATTGCCATTGCCATAGTTCAAGCAAATTCTTCAAATTATTTATTATTCAGGAAATAAGTAGAACTCATTAACCAGATTAAGACAAATCCAGTCCATTATCAGGAAGTGGAATGTGGTGCAGGATTATTTACTGTCCTTCCCTGTCATGTACATTCTGTCATTAAACATGAGAGAAGACCCGTACAAAGAAACCTTTATCAGACTACATTGTGTTGTATCTGTAACTTTTCAAAGTTGTTCAGCATGAGCGTTACTTCAAGTCAGATATGAATTTTTCAGTGGTCTGCTGTGGTGTGTGCATTGGTCTGAGTTTTTTGAAAGCTTGAAGTTACATTTGGAAAAAAATAAAAACGTTATCATATCACGTGTTATATTTATGATTGTTTAGAAGCGTCGGGACCTAACCCAAGTGATATGAATCAAGCTCTTGACCTCTCAGAGGTCATGGACATCCTGTGGACTCTCTACCCACCGGAAGCGTGCAAACTGGAGCGCATACGCGTCTCACGTTGGATACGTCCGATTGTAGATGGAAAGGAGGCTTGGGGACTTCTAGGTACCTTGATAGAGTATAACAGGCAATAACGGATAAAATTTAAATTTCTCTGACCTAGAACTCCATTTTGTGTTCAGTATTCTTTTAGCCAGAGCTTAAGCCATCGGGTTTTAACACTTCGTTAGTTAGAAATATTTGCGGATTTGAGATTACATTTTAACTACAGTTTATACAGTGTTGATGATACTTTTTTAACTTTATTTCCATCATCACCTTTTCAAAATCACATGTCAAGTTTATATGTAACCTCACGTACTCAGGTCTTGTCACTTATAATCAAAACAGCTACTCACTCACTTTATTAAAGTAATCCATCCATAATCAAAATTATAATCATGGTCCTTCAAATGCTTAAAAGGAATTCAGTGTAGATACAAGCATCCATTGATTTTTAGCTCTTTTTCTCAAAGTATATAAAGGCTTGCATTTACTATATAATTCCCACAATCACTTGTCGGACCATGATCACAATATAATGAAGGATGGATAACTTTAATCAGTTATATTTCTGAAGCATTTGAAATGTTCACAAAATATAAGAAGATATTCTGTTCATGTAAATGAAAGATCTGATACCTCGTTTACCATAGTAATTTTCTTTTCGTGTTCCTGTATTTTATAATCAAATACTTTTCATTTAAGTTTAAAATGTTTAAGACAGATATGCACTCGGCATAAAAACTTTAAGATTTTGATAAGATTTTGTTGACATTTAAATAGATGACAACAATGGTCACCATATATAAATATAAAGAAACAATAGAATATCAAAAAGTTAATAAATAGATTTCTTTACCACCTTTACTTACAGCAAATGATCTGTAATACAAAATAGAATATGATTTTAGAAACAATTTAGATAAGTCCATGAAAAACAACATTTAAGTAAGGTGTCATACTATGAAGAAATGTCCCATATTTTATAAATATGCATATTTTAGAATGCCATAATTTAAAGAATGAGTATTTAACTTTGCATATCCATGTTAAAACCGAGAGACGCAAGTACCGTAACACTATCTGTTTGTTACAGACGATGACATCATCCGAGCCACCGGAATGAAGGCGTGTCTTCGCCTCGTCATCCAATCAAAACTGCAGAGACAAGGCTACATAGCTATTCCGTCAGAGGTCAAAGAAGGGGTGGAATACGTGACCAGTGAATCTGAGGCTCTGCAGATTGTAGAAAAGTTTATAAAGGACAAGCAACTGCTTACGTCAGAGTGCAAAGCATGATAGTAGAAATAAAAGTGTTACAAAAAAGACAAAAACATGCGTGATTCTTGCTATCTTTTAAGTACCTGATTCGACCATACTTAGCTCTAAGTAATACTTAAATACCTAGAAACGAAATTTATCATTTTCTGTTCTCCAATAAAAATGCTGAAATATTTTATTTTTTTAACAAATATTGTTCTTAAGGTAATAATGTATTTAAACTTAGTCATGTGTTTGAGTATTTCATAAAAAAGGGATAGTGGAATGCGTATCTACCTACTTAAAGAATTTAAGTATTGTTTGTTGTTGTAGTTCCATAAAACATGATCAAATACAGAATTTCATTAACTCAAAATGTTGAAAACCTAAAACTCACTCGAATAGAATTTTGCATACAGAATTATTTAGCATGTTATTTTAGAACATGCTATTGAATTCCTTTAAAGTGTATTCTTTTGTGGGGAATTTGAGATATATGAGTTGAAGAAAATCTTAATTTGAGATATTTCATGAAACGCAGGTATTACACTGAACATAATGTGATCTAAGTATTAGTTAAAATCTTAAAGTATGTAGATGTACAGTCTACTACTTTTGTTTTAGAAAGTACCATGACTAAATTAATTAAATATTCATCAAGATGCAAAAACATTTATCATTTTTACAATGGAGACAAAAAGGTGAAGAGTATTCACATGAAGTATTACTAAGCATTAAGTGTGGTCGGTATAGTTCGGGCTAGATACCTTTATATGTCTAGATAGTTTTCTCTTGTGCACATGCCGATTAATAAGTTTATTTGATTTAATGCATGAAAATAATAGGAGATACCTGGATTTCTTTACCATACAAAAAATAAGGAGAAACGATTACGATACTGATTCGATTCTTTAAAGCAGTTTAGCACCACTTCTGACAATATCCCTACATTCAAGCGCATAGTACTGGTCCAACCCAGGGGCCACAAAGGTTAATTTATATAAATCGTTTCCAAATTCACATTATAGAAAGTTGAAACCATTATATATTTCTGCAGAGTCAAACCTATGTTAGCGACAACCTGTACACAGCGACTATTCTGTTTACAAAGATTCCATTAAAGACGATTTCCATCAAACTGCCATCAGGACTAAGCTCGGTTTTCTCTTGATTTATTGACCGGTCGCTTAAATTGGACATAAGTGAATGTATATATGTTTGAAAAGAAAATGATAGTTGATATATTTTCATGATCAAGTATTTTTTATTATATCAGGCTTAAAGCAAAGGGAAATAAGAGACTATTAAATATGTACGTATGTGCAAACAAAATGTTTATAAACAGATAATGACACACTTACTCTCTGTCTGTTTGTCTGTCTGTCTCTCTCTCTCTCTATGTTTGTCTGTCTGTCTCTGTCCATCTCTCTCTCTCTCTTTCTTTATCTTTCGCTACGGTTATGTCACGTGATTTGTATTTTGTTGTTTTTTAATTGACTTATATACGTTGCATGTTTATTATTAACAAACTATTTTACTATCATTATATTGCAATAAATATTATTCTTTTCTTTTTTTGTTTTCATTAATTCAAACGATCCTTTTAATTGTCAGATATTATTGAATAATCTGTAGTTTCAAGTTCTTTTTTTTTTCTAAGCAATAAAATCAAAATAATACACAGTGTTTGATGATTTGAAAAATCGTATCAAAGACACACTTGTTTTACACTAAATAAAATGACATTCAAAAAAGTAACTTACATGATACAGTTTTTGGCTTTAACCCTTTACAGCATGATAGTTCATATTCAATTTTTTTTTCTGGTGAATTTTTGTCTGCTAAACTTGAAATGGTATATGAAACAATGGATTTTATTTGTCATGAAGACTGTGTTTTCTCTGAACTGCAATCTTGTGTAATATAGGGGATCCTGATAAGACAGCTCCTGGAAGGTGCAGTCTGATCTAGGTCTGCTCTGTTTGTCAATGCATCAAAACAAGTCTGTATGAGATAAGGGGTGAAGTCATAACTTCAGTGTATTCATTTTATCAAGCATTTATTTTCGAAACAAATAAAAGCTACTTTAATGTATAAATGTGTACTGTATATGTTATTTTAATGTATAAAAAGGAAGCCACTGCATCCGTCAGATTGTTGAATTGTGTCCACATTTTTCATATTGTTCTAGAGCCAGAAGAAGTAGATTTCATTAGAAATCCAATTGTTAAAACATTACAATTCCTCCGTATGTAAGGTCTCTGTTAGACCTGTCATTTCGAGAATATTGTTATTTCAAAAGTATTTTGAAGGAACGAAGAAGTTCCTAATACTAAAATCCTAATCTTAATTATTTATACGAGGCATATCTACGACGAATAGATACAAGTTACATAGGTTTTGTTCTCTTGTTTTCCACCTAAATAGATAAATATTTTAAATATATAACTGTTGATAAGCAAAATCAAAACATAAATTTAGATGAAAGAAAAAAGGTCATATTTATGTATCTTTTGTTTCCAACTTTTTGACGGTTTATATCTATGTAATACTTAGCATTCCAACGAATTCCTGTCGAAACTGGTAAGTCAAGGACAAAACCAGTCCACCGGTGATGACATCATGATGACGCATGCTCAGAACGTGTCGACAGACTGGTCAAGACGGCTGGAATTCTAATTTAACACTAATTAATACATAACCTGTCAAATTTTGACTGGGTTAGGCGTAAACTATGAAAATGACTAATGACGTCACATGAATCATGTGCTTCCAGCCAATCAGAATCGAGAGTTTCATTTCTGCTGACAATCAAGTCAGGCATCATTCATAAAATTCAATATGGCCTCTGGCCATTTCCGGTTATGGCCAAAGTTATTGGTCCGTTTTATGCTTCATGATTTTTTGCGAGGATATTTATAAACCCGATCGACAATTACAGAAAGCAAAGTGAAAAAGCTTTAAATCGGATAAGACGATATTCAAAGCAAAGCAAAAACAGCAGATAAAGGTGAGTCTTTTTATATAATATATACATATTTGTATGTATGGAAATCTTTTAAAAATCATTTAGTTTATGAATATTTAGAAAAATAAATCTAATAAGATATGCATTATTTTAATATGAAAGATTGGTCAGATCATGAAAAAAGTGTATTTTACATATCGTTATATAATATTTTGCGGGGAAAAACGTACTTTCTTTCCAATTTACATTCATGTTGTGGAAGAGAGAGAGAGAGAGAGAGAGAGAGAGAGAGAGAGAGAGATTAACCAACAACAACAAAAGAATGCTACGCTTTTGCTTTGAGAATGGTATTTTAGTCAGCATTTGATTTTCTATTTCACAAATCGGAAACAGGGAGAGAATTTCGAGAGTGCACGGCTGTTCGGCTTTACCTCTGGCTGAAGAGAGATTTTGGGAAAGTGAGAGTGATTTAATTTGTTTTGATTGGACTAGTCAATATCTATTTTATTTAAACCGTATTAAAAGTAATAAATGAAAAAATTCTATCAACATTTTTTTACCCAGAATATACACATTTTTTGATCGAAAGCATAAAAGCGATGTAGCATGCACAATGGAATTTCAAGACCACGTGACTTTGTTTCAGATGTCAGTCACGAGCTCTGTGACGGCCTGGGCCTACGCACTCCTCATCTTCACTTCTGTTCTACAGTCCTGTTACACTCAACAGTTGACCCAGACAATCAACACAAGTAAGTAACATTTAAGCAAGCATACGACATTTTAAACTTCCGGTTTTCATAATGATTGCTTTCCATGATATGAATATGCTTTCCGGAAACTTTGGACTTTCTACTTATATTATGTAGTCGAATTACCATTATTAAGTTACTGTTTGGAGCCTATTTTTAAGAACATTTTTTTTTAATAATGGTTAGAATTGATATTTTTATATGATGTATAGGCATACTTTATCAATCAAAGAACATTATAACAATTCAGATACATGTAACACAAAAAAGGATTATATCGAACGCTGAATGCTTATTTAGCAATAATTAGAAATTACTGAAAAGATAAGAGAGAGAGAGAGAGGGAGAGAGAGAGAGAGAGAGAGAGAGAGAAATGGAATGCCCAAGAAGCAACGATAGAAAATCACAGCCGAAACTTTCAATGCCTTTTTTACTTGTATTTGCTAAAATCGTTAAGGAATGGAAGACACAAACTTTCTGTCTTTTGTTTTTAGAGCATAAATTTCCAACCCACATTCTTTTACTGTCTTTATTGTTATGAAAATGAGGCCTGATTGATTTTGATTAGAGTAATATAAGACTCGGCTGAATAAAAAACAAGAAAAATCATTAAAAGAGATACGAATGTATGTATTTTGCGCTGTTGGTCTAAAATATATAAATAATGCATTAAAACGACTGATCATAATAATTGGAACATATATAATTTGACAAGCATTTGATTTACGCATCAGTTTATTTGATGATCTGTTTAACGGCTAAAATGTTAAAAAAGTGCTCATATTTACACGCTTTATTAATGTTATAAATGATATAATGTTTTTGTTTTTTATCAGAACAGACCCAGTTTTCTGGAACCGGGGTGCCCTTAGCCCAGAGCGTGAACACATTAAATCCGGGTTTTATTAATCCGGGTCCCATCGCCAAGGGTTACGGGAATGACTATGACAACGGATTTCCTAATATGAATGGAAATACAGCGGTACATAGCCAATACTGGACCGGAAATCCGGTCGTTTCTCCACTGGTACCCAATCCAATGTATTCTCAATATCCAAATGGTTATCCACAACAGACAGGATATGGTGCCGGGTACCAAACTTTCGGCGGATTCCAAAACGGTTACCAATCATACGGGGTACCAGCTCCAATGCCGTTTCAGCACGGGTACCAGCAGGCCGGATATGCACCATACCCAATGCAATACGGCAATTTCAATTCTCAGTACTGGAACGCACCAAAGTACCCACATCCAATGGCTTATCAGCAACTTCCGGTCTACCATCCTCGAGCTGTTCCCTCTCCATATCACCATGGTTACCCAGTGTATAAGAAACCAACCAAGCCCGGCGCAACCACCAAGAAATTATTAGGAGCCGCTTTGGCTGGGGCCGTTGCAGGAAAACTTTTGACAAGAAATGGTTGATTACTTTTATGACACAAATATATCACGGAAATGCTTTAAGAAAATAATAATACAAGAATTTTAGTGTGATTGCTTATTAATAAGAAATCCTTCATGTTTCGAATGTGTAGATATACTGTCTATTCCAGTGTAAAAGGGAGCTTCGTTTGTACTTTGATTTTTAAAACTGATTCGTAGTAAATGGATACTTTTAAAATTGTATAAATATTATTCATATGATTAGGTTCAAAATGATTTTTTGTTTAACCTGTGTTCATGTTTAAAGTTAAAATTTAATTGATTTTAAAACATTTGCATACAAAAGTGGCATCGCTTATGAAAATCTTATTGACTTGTTCTACACAATGTTACTGCACAGTTTAAAAATGACTTTGTTTAAAATTTATTTCACGGTTTTGAGGATGTTGCATAATATTTGGACAAAACATTTATCTAAATATTAAGTCAAAATTGTCTATTGCTAAGTGTTTGAATTTAATAAATATTTCATTGTGACATTGATTTGAATGTATTTTTCATACCACACCTTTCTTAGATAGTCTAAACCAGACTAGAATTCCACCAACCTTACATAGTGCTGAATAGTACTTAAATAACACTCACTCAGCCCCTCACCGCGTGGGTTCGAATCCCGGCAGGGTCATTCGGGTTTTCATATGAGAAAGCCTTCCAGCTGGCTTGCGGTAGGTCGGTGGTTCTACCCAGATGTCTCCGTGCATTCGGGGTCTTCCTTCACCTGTAATTAGCTGGACGTCGCAATATGACTGAAATACTGTCGAAGCGACGGTTAATAGTCAAATAGTCAATACTTAAATACTTAGAGGCGAATTTCATTATTCTTGCTTCTCTTATAAAACTTCCAAAATATTTCCTTTCTTTACAAATCTTATCAGTTATCTAAGTAATCCTGTATACCAACTTAGTCATATACTTGAATATTTTGTAAAACATGAATGGCGGTATGTGTTTCTACCCATCTTAAGGTAATTCATCCATCATTAAATTGTGATCATGGTCCATCAAGTGATCGTGGAAATTCTATAGTAAATGCAAGCCTTTAAGGACTTTGAGCAAAATAACTTATCACCCTAAGTCAATAGATTCTTGAATCTGCACTGAGGTCTTTTTAAGCATTTGAAGGACAATTATGATTGATGGATGGGTTACCTTAACACTGAAGAGGAAAATTTCAAATAATGGTCCAGGTTGCCGTTTTACAAAAGTTCGCAACTCTAAAGCATAATAATGTAAATCGTGCATAAATGTACTTAAAGATACGGCATATGACCTTCTCGTAAGGATGTTTCAGCGGGTTACGGCTGATTTTGATTTTGGTAAAATCTTCTTCTCTTTTTTTTCTCTCTCTCATTTATTTTAAGAAGAATGATAGAAGAAATCCCATATTTTAAGACTCATAAAATAAGAATATCATCAAAAGTATATTTGCCAGATTTTGAAGGTACAAAAAGTCATATTTTAGTGTTTTTATGCAAATTTGGCTAAAATTTCAATAAAAAAGCAGTATTTTTTTACTTTTTCATAAAGCATTTATATCAGAAAATTGACTCCGAAAATTTAAAGAAAATATGTCAGTTGAAATTGTTTTTGGTTAGAAAAATATATATAAAAATTCACAGATTTGGGATAGTTTTTGTATATATTTTGGTCCGGGCGCAAATCAGATTTTATGCCCGTTTTCTATTTGCAATGCATATTTGACAGTACAAAATGTATTTTTATCTGTAATTTATAGTTTACATTATAAGTTACAAATGGTGATAAAAATATTTTAAAAATGTCATTTTAATATTTTGTTACAGTATTTAGAAACGAAATCTTTCTTATTTTTTTAATAATGTCATGTTTTTTCAACAAATTTTAGCAAATAGTGCTGCTTTACCATAAGCTTGATCTCTAAAACAAGCATGGTGACCCCCTTTTTTTTTTACTTCATATATCTTTTAGTTAAAGTTTAAAGTACTTATATGCAATTTTTTAGAAAAATCTGTCCGTTAGAAAAAAACACACGCTCAAACGCCTTTAATCCAGTTCTATAACAAATTGGTCACGTGAAGGTGTTTATAAAGCACGGACTCGAAGTTTGTCAGCTCGATCTACGTTGGGGTCGAAAATATAAAAGAAAAATTAAAAGAAAAAGAAGTAAATAAAAAAAAAATACAACTTTCAAAACAGTACTAGTTCAATCCTGAAACTGTCTAAAGGAACATGTTACCAATTCGACGTAAAAAATAAAATAATAATAACAAAAAAACGTTGGTATTTAACCATTTTTATAATACATGAGTAATAAATAAAATGATGCAGAAAGCAATATATACATTTTTTAGATAAACATGCAAAATGATATGTTTCAAGAAACCAGATATGTATATCTCTGCCTTTTGAAATCTCTCAGCGCTGTTAAGCTATTTGGATTTGAGGAAATGGGGAGATCATAACTTCATGTCGACTTTCATCCTACAACAGATTTTTGAAGAAGTCTGAATGCACTCCTCAATATCATACGTCTCTAATTTATCTTTTAAGTGTCCTGCTGTAAAATCATTAATTTTCGTTGACATTAAATTTCGTGGGATATATAATAAAACCAATTTCGGTGGAACTTGTTTTCGTGGATTCATATTTTAGAAAGCCTGAAGAGGTTTATCAAATAAACAATTTCCGTGGGCATTAACATTCGTGGAAAACGCCATCCACGAAATAAAAAAAAATATGTCCCTCACGAAAATTATGATTCTACAGTATAAAATATTTTACAATGTATCCGCAGGTAAATTCCATTTATCCTCTAGCCATCATTGATTGATTTATTTATATAGACAAAGGAAGAAATTGACGTGGTATTTGATATTATAATGTCAAAAAAAGACATGAAAACAATATGAATAATTTAAAAAAAATAAAAAATTCAAACCAATCTTACAATTTGCATTTAAATGATCAAACCAAAGAATTGTTCACAACATTCAAATAACATTCGTCAAAACGTTTGTGCTTTAATTTGATAATCCAGAAAGTCTGATATAAATCATTTTCAATTCTGTTTAGTTTTATGTATTGATACTTCAGATTCAAATCGATAGTTTTGTTTTCAATCTAGCAACCCAATGAAATACCTTAAAACTTCTCGAATTTCAAATATTATATATCATTATATTATATATTAATTATGTATATTCCTCATACGCACTTTTTCCAGCTCGAACTTTTAATGTTTTAAAGGTACGGACCCCATCAATATAAATTCAGATTAATGATCTTCTATGTACAATTTGTCTAAACATGTAAAATAGCTAAAATAAATCAAATTCAACATTAAAAAGTTTTTACTTAAATGCTATGACATTGAATAATCAAACACATACAGAGGAATACGTTCTGTCCCGACTTAATAGAAAAGAAATAAAGTGATTGTTATTTTTTTTATCCAACGAGGTTGTCGACGAAAACGGGCCCGTCAACGCACGTGTGGCTGTAGGGGTCGTAGTAGGGGTTAGTAAGTGGGCAATCTCGTAAGTACTGCCTGCCATTGAGGTCACACTGGATATATTGGTGTACGTCGTACTTATAAGGGAAGTAGAGCTCGTTCGAGGCTATGTGGGCGTGGTCACAGGGATAGACCCATAGGTTCGTCGAGTGTTCGTACCCGTTCGGCGTCACCCCGGGGCTCGGCATAGTAGTCTGGGAAAGCACGGGGAGGTTGGCGCCGTTGCACGTGTACACGAGGTTCTCGCTGCCGGGAAAGCCAATGGGGACGCAGGTTTGAGACACCTGCAGGAAGACGAAGTCAAACTGGCAGGACTGAATGAAGGTCTGATGATTTGTGTCGCAGTGGATGTACTGGTGAGGGTCGCAGAGATGCGGGTACAGGTAGGGCGTACCAGGCACGTGGTGGAGGCACGGGGAGTAAATCGTGGTGCTCTCGATGCACGTGAGAAGACTCTCATCCCAGGACATTCCGACTTGACAGTCACGCTCCCAGGGTTTGCCCCACAGGTCGCAGTGGATGTACTTGTGTTCGTTGCCGGGGAAGGCGAAATACATGTTACCTAAATAGATAAAGTGTTTAACAGTCGATGAATTTAATCGTTATTTACAGTATGAAACATGATCATACAAATGACATGTTTTGGCAAAGTTAATGTAGATTGCACTTAACCTTCACGACGATTCCTGGGTTGGACCAGTGCTGAGCGCCCGAGAAAGTCATAAAATATGTTTGCTCAGAGGGGTTCGAACTCGCAGTATGCTACCACTAGACAAGGGCGCACACAGAAAGAAATTTGCTAAAATCATTTATAGGACGAATGACAAAATCACTTATAGGACGAAGGACGGACTATGTCAAATTTAAGCTGTATTTTATGATAAATAATTATACTGGTGGGACCTAACTTTCAACTTGATCGAAAAGTCTACAGTTCTTACCTTCCAAGATGTTTTGCCTGGTGCAGGGGTTAGTGATGTTGGATGACAGAGGATTGTTGCAGTTCGAGGAACTGACCGTGTTGGGTCCAATACACTGGCTGCAGTCAGGGTAGAACAGCTGCAACACCCAGACAGGGAAAATGTTAGCAAGTTTTATTCTATACGTGTTCATTAATTTAAATATAAACTCAGGAGACTGCCAGCTTTCACCACCTCTTCCACTTAATCATCATCATCATCATCATCATCATCATCATCATCATTATCATCATCAATGTTATCATCGTCGTTATCATCACCATCGGCTATTATCATCATTGTAACATTTCAGTTTTTATAATAATGATTAATATGATAACAATCATAAAAACAATAATATCATCATCATCATCATCCATGGTATCATTATAGAAGTCATCATTACACTGTATTATCAAATTCATATTTTGATAAGAATCAAACCAGGTTGACCTACATTAGACGTTTTCTGTCCCCTGATTTGTTATGGAGACAGTCGTTTCCTCAGTTCAATAGGACATAAATTGAATTATTTAGTTGTGTAGCAGATGTTAATTCCCAAACTTTCATTTGTATGTTTATTTTTTAATGTAATTTATGCAGTTACAAATATGAAAATGCAGATTTTATTTAGATTTCAGGGGAAACTGAACTACAGGTGAAGCGATTGTCAAATATGAGCGCGTATTGTAAATTGTTACTCTCCAGGACAGAATAAAGCGCGTCATCCGATGCCTGAAAACGCAAGAACGCCGTGTTTTTTTATGTGTGTGTTTTTAGAGGTACTTGACCCACATAATGTTTCCCCGCGAAGTAAAGCATTCAATACAGGGTGCATGTTCATATCAACATTTTCGTTACAAGTATCTTGGATACCAAAAATGGTAGTTAATCAAGTACACTGATTTAGTTCACATAAGGTTCTCTCAAGGTGATACACGCAGATAGATAAAAATCATTTTTTTTTAATCTACGACCATCAACGGGCAGCTTTAAGTGCAACGATTCCATCAAAGTAGTTAAATGGCGTAAAATTGTAAAAAGGCTCGCCTTGGACCAGTGATACCTTGATTATAAACTTTGTCTCCCTTGCTCAAAATACTGGTCCAAATCAAGAAACATATGTAACGATGCCCTGTCTATTCTTTGGAAGAAAGAATCAAAGCGCCGAAGGCACTGGAGTTGTATGTGTCTCAAGTGAAAGTGGATTTGACGGGTTGCTACATAAGAAAACCCTTTCGAGACTAAGAATAAATCGTATCTAACCCGTCATTTATTGCCGAGCAATTGCATCAAATATCCACTGCTTGTACCGTGGTGCGGTAATTATGCAAATTAACAATGCTTGTCTTGCTGCAATGCACTGGAAGAGTACAGTGTTACAGGCAAAGGGGCTCGTAGATTCTATGGTGGAACGATGACATATGGAGGTATCTGAGGTCGATAGCTTGATATGATTATTAGTATGTTAAACGCATCTGTGTCGGACTTCAAGCTTTCTACCTCAGATACATCCATTGGTTATTGTAACACCATAAAATGACTGAAATCTGTATATCCACTTTCCACCATTGATAAGCACTATTCGTCTATATGGTCAACATGAACAAAATATCAGAAAAGGAAATATAGTTCTATAGTGTTTTTATGTCGAAGACAAATTTTGTAGCCTGTAACTATTTATTTTTGACATAAAATTTTCAACACGTCTGATTTATTCTGTAGAATTATATTCAATCAGTGGATATTTTTTTCAACAATGAGAGGTTCTTCGATTTTCAAAGTAGAGAATTTGATGATTGAATAGTTGAAAATATAGTTGAGAGTGACTGGCGTCCACAAAACTATAAGTAAAGTCTGGTCCCGTGTTCTCGAAAATACTTAAGTACGATCTCCTGTTAAAATTTGAGTATCATACTCAAATCCCTATCGAAACTAATGGGCATAATTTGAGTCTAAGTATGGAAATCATACTTAAGTACCATTTTGATTTTCGAGAACACGGGCATGCAAGTTGTCACTTCTAGACGTGCTTCCTGGTGTCACAAAAATGATGTAAGTTCATGTTTTATTTCTGTATATTGTGTATCAATGTTTGTTTTTATAACCAATGTAAGAGTGAGTGAGTGTCACTTTAAATTTACCTGTATTTCCCTGTGCAAACACAGGTATCTTGCCTACACTGTACATGAGTTGTTGTGTTTTACTTGTATACCTGTGTGTAAGAGTGGTCAGTTTGGAATGGACAGTGCTGGAGAGAGGACAGAATTGAGCTGTGTGGGTGAAAGACTTTTCTTTTTGAGATGTCATAGACGGGCAGTTTATGTCGGGTAGTCCTGTGTGGAAAGTCGTACGATGCAGTCCTGTGTGGAATGTCTTGCGATGCAGTCCTGTGTGGAATGTCTTACGATGTAGTCTTACATGGAACGTCATACGTCTTATGTCATTGTCCTGTGTGGAACGTCTTATGCTGTTGTCCTTTGTGGAGCGTCATTTGTGGCAGTCCTTTGTGGAGTCTCGTCCTTGTGAAGATAACGAGTTATATATATATGTGAGAGACGTCATGTCATACGTCATGTCTATTGTGTCCTAAGTGGAGCTGGTTTTTGGTATCCTTTGTGGAACGTACATCGTATGACATTATATGAGTTCCTGTGTGGACTGACTGATTTAAAAGCATCTCATTCGTAGAGCTGGCCAGAAACTGTTTACATTAAAAGTGTGCACATGAACATTTAATGGAGGTTTAAATTATAACTGTTTTTTTTTTCTGAAATAAATATTTGATTTGCATATGTTCGTGTATTGTTTTGATATATAATAGAAATATAAAAGAATCCTGCACCACAAAACATTTTTGTGACACCTGGTTATCGGAAATTTCCGAAGAAATCCGAAATTATACGAATGATAATTACCTCTCCTTCGGGACAAATGACGATGTAGAGTTTCTGAGAAAGGTCACACATCAGGAATTTGTTGTTCTCGTAGGGGTGAGGAAACCGGTCCTTTCCGGCCAAAAGATTCTCTTTCGTACACGGATTGGGGAAATTCCAGTTTTCTATATTTAGAAACGTTTGCATTAGTTTTGTCAATTTTTTGCTTCAACAATCCAAAAGTATGAAATATGTTCCTCTGATAGAAAATTATAATTTTTACTTAAATGTGGAAACAATTTTGATTTATTAAGAACCTTATATTTTTACAAAAGGTCAATGAAAATAAAATAAAACATGTTTTTTGTTTGTTTTTGTGTTGTTGTTGTTTTTTGTTTGTTTTTTTAGGGGGGGGGGGGTTGGGGGGGGGTCTTTTTTCTATCAGAGCAACGTACTGTATCTTTGATTAAATATGCATCAAACAAATGCTGCATACTTTGTCTATTTTAAACATCAATAAAAAAAGTACTGAAGGCATATCATAGATGTGGGCGGCGTTCTAATATATATTATATTGCACTATTTACAAAAAATATATTAAACTATATACAAGTAATAAAACAAGCCATAAATAATACCAAATACAATGTATAAGTATTTCTTTTAAATTTCAATCACTTTTTTTCGTTTTTATAAAACAATCGAGGTCAGATAGTATGGCATCTGTCAGAAAATATAAGGTGTGCAAAATGGATGATTTTCTAGGGTATCTTTTTTCCACGAAAATCTGCTTAATTTTCTGCTTTTATCAGGCCGTAAAATAGTCGAGAGAGATTAATTACGTGCGGGTTCTCCACGATGTAGCCAGCACATGTATTAAAACTTTAGCAAATAATAATTTCGTGAACACATTCCGAATGCGGTTTTTATTAACATTTCCAGTGCTAACAGATGCTTCCAAATTGATTACATGCTATGCAATAGTTATACTACGAGAGTAGGTAGCCAATGGTTGGCCCGAGCTGCACCAAAGACATGGACTTGTTTGTAATACTTTACACATGACTTTGATCTTGATACTTTTCATGAGTTTTTAACCAAGCCATGAATGTGAAAAGTGGGTCTCACGGTTAAGTCCCTGTAATGGTTCCGCTACATTTTGGACCTCATTGCCTTTCACAGAGATAACCAAGGTTTCCTAATACCTTGGTATCTCAGTAGAGGTTAAGTGGTCCAAGACGTAGTTGAACCATTACAGGGACTTTACTCCTGTCATATAGATGGTAAAAGTTTAGCTAGTTGACTTGACTTGACTATTTGAGTTATTTCAGTCATATAGCGACGTCCATCTAATTACAGGTGGAGGAAGACCCCGAATGTACGGAGGTAACCGGGTATTAGCTAGTTGAAATGCTGAAATTACCATTACAGGTGTTGTTGCACGGCACCTCAACTCCCCCAAGGTAACATGTCATTACTTGAACTGAAGTGAAAGAGAAACATTTGCAAAATTAATTATATTGTATAGATATTATGATGCTATATTAAATTGTATATATATATATATATATATATATATATATATATATATATTATTTAATATTTGCAGTCACGGTTGCTCATCTGTGATGTAAGCAGTGAGAGCTACATGAAATTTCTATCATTTTTAATCTCCATTTTTAATTTCCATCAGAAAGAATTTATAATATACAAATAGTCATTTTAAAGAAATAAAATCATCATTTACCTCTTGGTATACAATCCCCGAAGCACGGGGTGACGGTTGCTATGCAACCAGCACTTCCATTGTAGTATGGTGGTATTCCTTGGTTGTCCTTCAAGTTGATATACACCGTTTTGTCTGTGGCAGAAACATAAAACAATATAGTGAGTGTTAATTATATCAAGTGGACACGCAGGAAATGTATTAGTTCCCTAAACATGTTAGTTTATGGTTTATTATATACCTTTAAATTTTCTGGCTCTAATACATGCAAAACACGAGGCGCAAATACAACTCGACAGAATAAAATGCCGAATTATGTTAGTAACAAATACGTAGTGTGACGTCAGACTATGCGAACTACTTTCAACATGGCTCCCGCAGTGTATGTGCGCTACGTAGTAAACATAGACAAGAAACCAACAAGTAACAAAATTATCTTGTGTTCTTGAAAGAAAGTAAAAAAAACTCATAAAAATCTGTATTTAAACTGACTTCTTGTGTTTTGAAAATATATAGGTATATATTAAAAGGAAAATTATGTTGCGGTAGCTTTGCGTGGCTTTATCTTTTATACTACTCGCAGCCTAGAAAAAAATAGACAAATTTGATATATTTTCCAGGCGTAGCAAAATACAAAGCCACGAAAAGTTACTGCAATATAATACTTCATATTTATCGTACAACAGTATTTCGCTCTTTCACTGTGATACCACACCGTAGCCAAGCGGCATGATACCATACCCAGTGACATTATCGAGACACTTGGTCGACCGGTCCTGGAACTACCTGTACGTGTTGAGCGCCAATCAAGATATATTACCAGTGTCACTTTTAACGATTAGGTGTGTAAAAGTACTGTGAAATCATTAATTTTCGTGAGACATTTATTTTCGTCGATTTCGTGGAGGGTTTTATCCACGAATATTAATCCCCACGAAAACTAGTCTCTTATATAGACCTCATGTTTTCTACAACATAGATCCACGAATAAATGTACCCACGCGAAATTCCCTTCGGTACATATTAATTAACGAAATTTAATGTCAACGAAAATTACTTGATTTTACAGTATAACACTAGAATATGTAAATCAGTATTTCTATGGTGTCAAACGATCCACAAGCACATACGACGTGTATGAGAAAATACCTGTAATAAACAGTCTACCTGTTTTAAGCGACCACGAGCCTAAATTGTCCAATATATGAGACTTTATTTTAGACAGAGACACAGTTTTCTGAACATTGAAATCGGTTTCTTTGCCGTTCTTTTTACATAACCTCAATGATACATAGTTGACATTCCCTTGATATACTTCGATTAAAGATATATATATGCATAGCTTTAATCGAACATGAATGAGAACATTTTCAATTCTTGTATGTCCAATATTGTAAGGTTCTTCTTTACCAGCAATATTACCCATATGTATTCATACACCATTAAAAGAGTTCTTAACGCACCACTAGTCCCTACAAACAAAAGTAGACGTTAACGTTTAAACTTTACCGGAGACGTTATATAATTCCATGATGGTTGAGTCAGTTCCAAGCACCACGTTCAGTTTCTCAAACTGCGCTGACGTCGGATAAGGGTTTCTACTGGACGAGAACACGTTCATACCTCCGCACGTGATGTTCATCTGCCAATCAGATGACAAAGTTATATATCAACCAATCAGATATCGCGCTGATTGGTGTTTATATGTTGATTGGTGTATATTACTTAAAAATCTTTTTAGATATGGGTAATCTTTTTCTCAATGTAAAGTACTTTTTGTTATTATATTCAGTAACAGTAATAATAGTATTTCAAAAAGTATTTTTAATCATATTTTAATCTTTTTATGTTAAGTAATATTCATTCCAACTTAAAAAATATAGTTTCGTAGGGTAAAGAAATAAACGGAAGATATTGCTGCTCGTTGCGTGTTAAATACCGCGTACACATACCTCAAGTGTGACACCACGGGAACCAGTAATCACTGCAAGCGGCGGACAGTGACTTAGTTCACAACTGTACGTCTTGTTAATGAACAAGGGAGCTGTAAATAAATAGAATTGCCACACATCAGTAATTGTCTGTTCCCAAAGGATCTGTCCAGTTTTAATAGCTGTATTTAAAACTGATTTAAAGACTATCCAATAGCTACACAGGGGTAACAGGTAATCAATGGTTGACCTGCTTTACACAAATGAACACATGACTTTGTTTGTGGGCAGTTTACGTAGTCACGATTGGAATAGGGGGGGGGGGGGGGGCTTAATTTTCAGTGCTTAAAACTGTAAAGGTGCATAGCTAATTATCTAACGTTAATATCCATTATTCCGCTTTGGAGCCCGACCCTCGTTGGTTGCATTTTTTTATACGACATACGTCTATGTCGAATACATAGTTCAAAATACATTCATATATAGTGATGCCATACTGCTTTATCAAGTTGAAATTTAGCGTTAGACACACACGGTGTGATACCACTACCGGTCGCATGAACTTGATACCGGGTCTATAATTCCTGAAACTTTCATTTATTTTTTGCCAAGCGCCAATCAGTTAGCTATCAATAACATTTTATTCGCCCTATAAGCAAGTGGCGGTCAGGGATCGAATCCCCGTCTGAGGCAGCTATTCGTCCACCAGGGACAATGTAGTAGTTATAGTAGTAGCAGTAGTAGTAGTGAAGAAAATTAAGAATTGTAGCTCTTAAATTCCTTGCAAAATCAAAGCATTTATAAAAGATTACCTATGCATGTCGCCTTTTGGATTTCTTCTTTCATGAATTTGATTTCCTCAAAGCTGGCAGCCTGTTAAATAAGTAATACATATGAAATATGTTTTCTCTCTATCTCTTGTTTTCTCTCTGTCTCTTGTTCTCCCCCCCCTCTCTCTCTCTCTCTTGCCTGTTTTGAAATAATTGTTCCCTTGTCAAATGTATTATTTTTCAATAAAGACTGACAATTTTAAAAATATGTATATTAACGTGATTCCGACTATGGAGGAATCTGACGGGCACACATACGGACGAACACCTACCCGGTATGAATGGGTACAGCTCGGGTTTGTTGCGATGGTATTCAGTTCCGACTGATCCACGGTATGTCCAATTCCGACGGAAAACGTGACGATTCCGGCGTCGTGTGCTTTTTCGGCGGCGTGTCGGGTGTTAATGGAATCATCCGACTGACCGTCGGTGATGACGATCATAACCTGTATTGAAATATCAAGAAACATTAGGAGTAAATCCGATTAAAAATACCCGGTTCATAATTAAAAACTCCGGTATTGGCAAGTTGCATGTCACATTGCACGGGAAAGCGCTATTTTTCGTGGAATACCGGTTAAATACAGAATACGATATCCTAGAAGCAGGTAAGTTGTGACACATTCCACAGTATTATATCTTTAGCAGTCCCAGGTAGCGAATTTTTAAGTGTTATTAAAATGTTCAGCCTGTGAAGTGAGTGCATGCGGAAATAGTGAATGTGATCAGTCATGTGAAGACACAGAGGAAAAGAAATTCGAAATAGAGGTTTTTTTTAAATTCTAGAGATAGGTTTTATACCTAATTCTAAATATAGGTTTAATACCGTTTGTAACGCTATTTAGTGTAATTGAGAAACCACCCCTTCTTTAACAATCACGCATGGAGTGACCATTCGTCTGTATAGGTAATACACACAAATAGTTTTAAATCAAAATCTTAGTCAATGACCATCTGTGAACGAGTTGCTTTAATTGTATTTCCTGTAACCATACTTGTCTCTCTCGACTGTTCCTCAGGTTGGACCAGTACTTTGCCTGAGAGAAAGGCTTGAATAATTACGGCCCCTATGGAGTTCGAACTCGCAAACTTCGGGTCAGTTGTGAACGAAATCTACAACTCGATTACGACGATCGTTTTTGTTATATGAAATTTAGAAAAAAAAATTAGCAATTTTACATATGATGAATTTAGAAAAAGCATTATGTCAAGTGCTTTTATAAAGATATGTCTTTTAACCATATCAGCCAGTCTTACGTACCGATAAGTAAAAGCAGGCATTGTTCATATGCATAATTACCACAGCCGATTTCACCGCACTATATCACTCCGCGCTATATTATTCAGTTACGTATCAAAAGCAAATTTTGAACATCAGAAGTAATACCTTGACCTCCTTAGACCTATATGCAATTTATGGATGGAACATTATGAAACAAATCATCGCTCAAGGCACTGAGAAACTGCCAACAGGGTTATCATGAAACAAAGAGCGACTTCAGCTGACTTACTACTAGTAACTTGAGTTACTGAAAACGTTTCTTTTCTTTCTTATTTTTTTCCTTTTTTTTTTTTTTTTGTTGTTGTTGGGTTTTTTACGTCAAATAACCTTTTCCTCTTTCGAGTTATACCCTGTTTTAAAGCTGGAGTTAAAGCTATTTCATCATGTAAATCCTGCCGACAGTCTCTCAGCGCATTGGGCGTTTTTTTTTTTTTTTTTTTTTTTTTTTTTTTGTCTTAGGTGGCGCTTACCGGCACAGCATTCGGTCTTGCGCCATGAGCCCTCGTGAACACTGGGTTGATGGCAGAATCTATCCCTTGGTTTGTCTGGGTGCCCCCAGGTTGGAACGGTAACCTGTCTATCGCCGAGAGTACTGATGCCTTGTTCCTATAAGATATGACGTTATCATTGAAATGACGTAACATAATAACTTAATCGAGTCGTTACCCAAGTGTCATAGATTTGATTTCTGTCAAGATTTTCTAAAAATGGTCCTACTGACTGTATCTTCCCTACAGGGTAGTTCCAAGACTGGCTGCCCCGGTGTCATGATAATGTGACTGGGTGAAGTATCATGTCATCTGCCTATCGTAATGAGAAATATCTGTCTCATGGGGACAAGTTCACCGAATGACTTAAAAATATTGATAAGACGTTTGACCTAAGCAAAGAAACAAAAAGCATATGCGTTTGTTACTGTCCAGTCAGTGTTGTCAGAATAAATATTTTGAGGATGAGAGCTTGAAAAAAAAAAAAAAAAAAAAAATAGAAGAAGGCGGAAACTCTGTCGCAATCCTTACCAATGAGAATTCAGGTAAAAGTTTACGTGAGAGTTCGTTGAGTACGTCACCACGGCAACTTGTGTGTCGCTAGGGCCTATGTTAAAACCTTTTACGATCTACAAAAATAGAGGTAAAAGTAAGGTTCAAATACGAATAATATTTTTTTTCTTTAGACATATAAAATTGTAGATTTAGCGGTGTTTACGGTCGTATGCTACAGTTCTTTTTCCTCAATAGATTTTTTTTATATTTTCACATATGTTATGTAAAAGAAAATGCCCTGAATACGAAAATGGGGAAAAAATAATAGGACACCGTGCTCGTTTTTATGCTAAGTTGGTATATCCACGGTAATCGCTTTTAATAAATCACCTAAATATTCATCTTTCGTTAAAAAGTGAAAAAAAAGCACAATTCTTCAAATAGAAGACACACATTCATGAAAGGTCAGTTTATCTGCTTGAACGGTTACAATATCCTACTTTATTTTGATAGAAATGGGAAAAATGAATTTTTAATAAGGGAGAGAAAAAATAACATCTGTTCATCTATATTTTTTTTTAATTTTTGCGGACAATCCTTCAATAAATGCTTTTCATTTTTCTTGATAATTTTTTAATGGTTGCTTAATCAAAACAAGGAATAAAATATTTAGATCACCGATTTCATTTGGGAGCTACTAATCTGTTTCCATGGTAACTGTCTACTGTTAAACAAGAAAGCAATGTTTGAAATCTAATTAACATACTTAATTCACTACAAATTAATAAACAGTTTGAAAAGGAAATGTGATAGATACAAATAGGAGTCGTTTACTGGAGAAACAACCTTTTAAGCGTAGAAATGTGTGCTGAGATTGTGACAGCTTATATCTGAACATTTGGATTACCCGAAATATGTTGCATTTGCATGTCAGAAACATTGCGATAGTAAACTGTAGCATATGACCTTAGGACAATGTATTCAATTCTATAGACAGGGTTGGCGACCAGTAGCAAATAAATTAGTTGGCAACTTTAAAATATCAAAATAAAAAAAAGATAATAAAATGATAAATATCAACTGATTTTTATTTTGTAAAAATGTTCAAAATGGAGTTATGATAGTATAGTATTGGCCAAATACAATTTGTGTTTGTAACGGAAAGAATAGGCATTAAACTCAAAGAAAAAATGTTAAAGAAAATGGCATGGACGCTGTGTCGAACAATGGACATCTGACAAAATAGTAATACCTCCTTTATAAACTGCTGTGCCCTCAAAAAGTCGTCATGTGTGAGGCTTGAGGAAGTGTCCAATACAAACACAAGATCTGTCTGCTGGTTCAAGTGACAACCTTTAAGCAGACGACACGTTATGTAAAGGCAGTATTTCACATTTATAGTTGGAACATTTATATTATGCTTTATCATACATACCTGAAGTTGGATAATAATATATATGTTTATCCCATTCCTTTGGTGATACGTCTGGTGAATATTTATGACAGATAAATAGTATAGTCAACGACAGGAGATTTAATCATTTTTATGCTGTATGCAAAAACTAAAACTGGGTCAATATATAGAACAATTATAAATGACTAAAATCTTTAAGTGTGACGTCATATCGAATAACAGAGGTTTCAAAGACTTATATATAAAAGCGCTAGAATAGTATGAAATAAATAGAATATTGTTTATTCCTATGTAAAATCGCATTTTTTTTCATATTGTGGTCGTATAAGATACATATCGTATTTCGTGGCTTCCCCATCCATGAAAGTTTGTTTTGAAACGCAAAGATCGTCAAATATCAGAGTGCAGAGTGATGAAGTAGAAGTAAATACATAGATTTATGTATGTTAGTGATCACCCGTGCTATTCTACAGAAATAAGAGACTTCGACGGAAGAGATAGCGACAGCAGAATGTTTCTTGTTTCCGTAGAACAGCTACGGATAATACACTAATACACTTAGTGGCAAGTTTTATTTGGCAACTATGATAGCGCTATAAAAAAATAGCCCGATGACTATTTTACGAGCGTGCTGCTACTTTATAGCACTATAAATATAGCCCGATGACTATTTTACGAGCGTGCTGTTACTTTATATCACTATAAATATAGCCCGATGACTATTTTATGAACGTGCTGCTACTTTATAGCACTATAAATATAACCCGATGACTATTTTACGAGCGTGCTGCTACTTTATAGCACTATAAATATAGCCCGATGACTATTTAACGAACGCGCTGTTACTTTATATCACTATAAATATAGCCCGATGACTATTTTACGAACGCGCTGTTACTTTATATCACTATAAATATAGCCCGATGACTATTTTACGAGCGTGCTGCTACTTTATAGCACTATAAATATAACCCGATGACTATTTTACGAACGTGCTGCTACTTTATATCACTATAAATATAGCCCGATGACTATTTTACGAACGCGCTGTTACTTTATATCACTATAAAAATAGCCCGATGACTATTTTATGAACGTGCTGCTACTTTATAGCACTATAAAAATAGCCCGATGACTATTTTACGAACGCGCTGCTACTTTATAGCACTATAAAAATAGCCCGATGACTATTTTACGAACGCGCTGCTACTTTATAGCACTATAAAAATAGCCCGATGACTATTTTACGAACGTGCTGCTACCTTAGAGCACTATAAAAATAGCCCGATGACTATTTTACGAACGCGCTGCTACTATTGTACTATGAATAATAGCAGGCGACTAAGGCAAAATTTGATACAGAATTGAGTTTTGTCCTTATATTTAAATTGACACACATATATACAAGAATGCAGATATTTAATTGGATGACAAACAAAGCTGGCCACTAAAAGAATTAATACACAAAAATGTATAGGAATGCAGCGATTTGATTGGATTACATTAAAGCTGGCCACCACGTAAATTAATTGTTGTGTTGGGGTAAAGTATTTCAGTCATGTACCGACGTACGGATAATTACAGGTGAAGAAAGACCCCAGAAGAACCACAGTTCTACCGCAAATTCCTCACATGAAAAACCCGCGTGACCGTACCGGGATTCGAGCCCACAGTGAGTTGAGACTTCATTTTAGAATACAGTAGGCTGTAAGCAATAATATATTACTTCTATCATCAGTGGAGGGGTTATCTTCGGAACCCAATGTTTATAGTTTGTTATCACTTTCGTATATACCGTGGGATTTTCAACTGGCAAAACTTCGTTTTCATGAATACTAATATACTTGCCTACCATTGAAACCACGCGTAGTATTTTTTTAATACTATTCATTAAAGTTGCAAAAAGCAAAAGCTGTCTTTCAAATCCGAACAGCTATATTAAGGTTTTAGAACTGTAATATTCACTTTTGCGGATATGGATTTGCGTGTTTCCCTTTCCATGTTTATCCATTCAGACATCTTAATATGATTTTTTTTAAATATTTACCATGTATATCTCGAGAAATATTAAATTTTAGAAGAAACCCCCGAATTTTAAAAAAAATGACTGTAAATTCAAACATACAAAAAGATGAAATCATCTCTATTTCTGTTAAAGGTTGGTATTTTTTTTTCTGATAAAAAAGAGGCTAGTATATAAAGGATATCATACTTGCACAGGAAAAATCACCTTTCTTCCAGTCCTATATTTTATAAGTTTAATAAGTTGATTTTCGTTAGTGTACCCAGGTTTCGGAAATTTTTAGCGATGTGAAAAGTAATGCAAATGGTATCTGAGTTGTTAATAATTGTAATTTGTTAGAAAACAATAATATTATACATCAAACTAATCTGCAAGGTATATAGAATCATATATTAAAAATCAAAAACATTTTACCATTCATTTAAATTTTATTGCCTATCTAAATATGGCCCTATGGTTAAAACAAAACTATAACAACACGAGTAATGGTCTCAAAACGAAAAAAAAGGCAAAAAATTCATATAAACATTCTAATCAGGAACAGATTATTTGCGATAATGTCAGAATACAATAAAAAATTATTATCTTTTGCATGTTTAGCCATGAAATCAATAAAAATGTGCCTTTGATTTTGGCCAGATGCATTGCCTAAACAGGGGTATACTCTATATGTTAAAAAGCTTGAGTAAATTCATGCTTTTTATTTAATCATATCCATTTTAAAAAGATTGAGAAACAAGTTAAAACTTTACTTATTTATCTCTCGATATTACACCAGTACTCGCTCAAAATGTGCGTGCAAAAGTTATCACCTGCTCCCAGGAATCAGTTGAGATACAAGTTCTTTCCAATTTCAACTTATCTCTATCCATTCTGTTATGTACTTTGAAACTACACCATAACTTAAACTTAAGTAAAGACTTTACTTACACTAATTGTGTGACCAAATGAACAGTCACCAAATGTTCATCTGTTCCAAGGAATCGAACTTGGGACCTTATGTTTGCAAGGCGGATGCTATACCTCACAACCAAGGACTAAACTGCGAGTATATTCATGTTACAGTAATGAGATGATAAAAAGCAGGCTATCTACAGCAGTAAGCATTGCTTTTTTCTGTACGGAGCAGAAAAGTTCTTTTACCTCGTTTTCTTTCTTCGCTTGACTCTAAAATGACGTCATAATATCGGGAAAAACCTTCAGATCATGCGATATTTACTAAAAATATTTACTCCTGGAAATGTCCGATTCATCGTTCGGACACCACGAATAGTGGCGGTATAAGTCGATATTTGCAAAAACTTATTACAGTTCTAAAACCTTAACGCGCCGTTTCATTGGTCAAATGATCCGTGCTGACTGTGCTACGGAACCAATGAAATACATTTATAATAATTAAATGAGTGCGGAGTTAATCAGATAACCCACGGTCGATTGAAAAGCAAAATGTACCGAGCGATAGTGGGTTCCGGCGCAGGGGATGGATGTTAATTAAAGTTACATTAATTAAGATAATTAATTGTTTATTACCTAAATCAAGCAACTCCGCAAGCTGAGAGAAATTGAATGCTGGACTGCCGCCATGGAAGTTATCCCCCCAGAATTGTCCTTGCTCTTCTTTTTTCCAACTGATATCGTTCGACCCTTTCCTTGCTATAGTGTAGAGGGCCGCCGCTATGCCAGAGTACAAAGGTTTCCGAAGATCGGACCACGTGACCCTTGACCAGTCTATGCCCAAGTTATTGCGAATGATGTTATATTCGGGT
>CM037781.1:73233890-73283890 GCA_021229015.1 Solen grandis | reverse complement strand
TTAAAGTCATTTTCAAGGACTTTTCAAGGCCTGTATGAACCATGGAATCATATGTTAACCCCTGGAACAAAATTTACATCTCAGTTGCATAGGAAAATATTCACACATGTCATTGCCAAAAATAATTTAGTCCCAAAAGCAAGACAGCAACTGTTTTAATTTGACACATGGACAACAACATCAGAATGATGTCACTTATCAGACGTCAAATTTCAATGTCATTGGACGATGCCTCAAAGCTATGCCAATCTCAAAATATTTATCCAATATCCATATGAACACCTTTGACATGCATAACATGCTGCTATTGTCTGCTAGTCTATGATACAAGGAAGACTTGCTAAGTTATGCTTGTCAACAATTTTGCAATATTTTACATTCAATAAACAGTCGATGCACCTCTGCACTTTCTGCAAAGCCTCTTCTGTAACGAATTTTGTTCATCTCATAATCTCGTCTGATTGCTTCACACTTGTGAACCTCTCATCCCATTACAATAAGTTAACCCTTTCCCTCATAGAGGACACCATGAAAAGACCTATGCGAACAACATAAAACCAGATCAGCCTGCGAGTAACTTGCAGGCTGATCAGGTTTTATGCTGTTCACTGCTCCTCAGTGGTCTGGAAATGAGGACTTTATAATTAAATTTGGTAAGGTTTTACTGTGGTTTTCTGCAGATCAGGCTTTATGTGGTATCTATTGAGTGCGTCAAAATGAGTCTATATGAGGGAAAGGGTTAATCAGATGCAACTTATTTTCTCTGTGTACATGTACTACATCAAATCTGTTTAAAGTTGTCATATCAGTCTGCACAAAACTTAATAACTGTTCCTTGTGGTGCAAGATGTATCAAAATATTTAATTAAAAAATTCTACCAAATAATTGCTCCTTCCAAAAGTGCTGCATGATCCATAAATGTCATCATTTTCAATTTTAATAAAATAAATATTCTGTAAAGTCTACTCCACAAAACAAATGCATTTAACTTAACCTATTTTAATTTTACTCCAATGCCAATTAGGTACATGAATTGACATAATCTCAGTTACTGATTTATTATTAAGACAGAGGTTATAATGAATAATTCACTGAGAGCCTGTTGCAAAACTAAATCTCATTTGGCCAAAATGAGTGAGAACATAAATATATTATGTCCATTGAGAGATTTAATTCCCTGAAATCATGCATGATATATAGACACGTTTTGATGCCTTGGTAAGTACAGCAGACCCCAATGAGAGAGCTTCTGATCAAGGTCTCTGCTGTTTGCTCATACAATATTGTAACCCTGAATGACCTACAGTCATTGTGGCAAAAAAAAAACACAATATTGTTTAATGTACCATCAAAGTTTAACCCTTAACCTGCTGAATTTCTCAAATTGACTTGGCCGGCATCTTTTTTAGAACTGTCCATTATCAATTTTAGGGATAACAAGATGAAAGCTTGTAGTTGGTCAGCCAACAGTTAAAAGCCAGGCCAGCCTGCACGGATGTGCTGGATGGCCTGGCTCTTTAATGGTGGCATAGGTTAGCACCTAGGTTTCAGCAGGGTATTAGGGTTAATCAATTAATTGTTAAGACATATATATAGATGCATCAGATTGGTGTGATTTTCTCTATTATTTAGCTGATTTAAACAATAATTTAAAAACAAGAGTGCCAGTGCCGCCACAATATACACCGCCACAAAATATAAAGACCAAGAGGGTCCTTTTAATTATTGCTTTTAACATTTCTGTAAGCATAAGCTCATAATGAAGTCTGTGAGACCAATTAATTTAGCTGAAAGAGCAGTATATTCGTGAATATACTTTTCTCAAAGTGAGGCAATCACTAAAGATGATGAAAAGACAGGGGCCTGAGAGTGTGGTTGTCTGGGTAGTAGGTTTGATCCCTGCAGGGGCAGCTGGGTGTTTTCTTGAGCAAACTGCAAATGGTAATTTTGATTAAAAAAAAATCACAAAACTAAAATTATAATTACAGAATGGTAAAACTCATTAAATGGAAAAGAAACAGTATTGGATTGGGTATTTGGAGCTTAATGTCCCATTTAACAAAATATTTCAGTCAGGAAGAAAATAGGACACCTATAAACAGAGATAGAAACCTAAAAAGACTTCCAATATGAAAGTAGGTCAAATAGCAGTATCAATATGAATCCTTTTTTTCTTTCTCCACATAACTCTTGCAAAAATCACTGTACCAGAAAATCCCTGCTTTATGCACTTATACCTGTTTAGAAACTTGAGTTGTGTTTTCAAGAGACCATGTTTAGAAAGGCATAACTATTGCAAATATTGATAAACATCAAAATCCCTGCTTTGTGCATATCTACCCAGTATTAGTTATAATGAAATTGCCAAAGTTTTTAAAAGATTAGGTCAGAAATGTACAAGGAATGACATTCACAAGGCTGAAATATCAGCAAAAGAGACTAAGTTTCAAAGGACAAAAAAATCTTGCAAAAATTAATGAACCGGAAAATCGCCATGTCATGCACATCTATCAATTATAGTAATGCCACTGATCAGGTTTTGAAAAGATTCGTTCAGAAACGTAGGAGGAGTTGTGTTCACAAGGCTGCAATATCAACCAGCTACAGAGACTAAGTTTCAAGGGACACAAATCTTGTAAAAATCAATGAACCGGAAAATCGCCACTTCATGCACATCTACCCATTATAGTACTTAATGACATTGACCAAGTTTTGAAAAGATTCATTCAGAAACAATGGAGGAGGTGCATTCACAACAAATGGACGTACGGACATACGGACTCACAAACAGACGGAGAAGATGATGCCAATATACTACCGTTTTCGGTGACGTATAAAAATAAATAGAGCATAACTATATATATTAAAATCTCTCCCATTCAACTATGATCCCTGCATCAACAATCTCCAAAGATATCAAGGTAATTAAGTGTTTAAACTTTAAAGTATTGATGATCAATAATCTATTCTTGGACCAATTACAATGGATTGTGATTCTAGTGGAATCCTGTATAATCGCTGGACAAATCAGCCTGTGGGCCTTTAAAGGAACCCTCAGAATGTCTGCCAGAAATGTGCATCAAAACCTGAATTAAATCTGATCCCTACATGATTATGTAAATTTAAGAATCAATTACCGGCCAGCATTCAAGAGACATAGTCAAGTGATGCACAATTTGCAAGTGTCATGGATTAAAAATGGCAGAAATCGATGGAAAACGGACGCAAATCAAGAAGATTCATCATGCAATTTGTCCGTTTTCTGTCCAGATTTCTGTTGATGCATTTCACTACAACGGGCCACTAAGACATGAAACTTCTCAATTCAAATTTCCTCAACTCAAATTTTTAAAGGTCTCAAACTGCCTAATTTATCAACGAAGAGAAAAGAGATTTTGGAAATTGATGTTAACAATAGTGTTATGTTTAAGAAATCATCATTTCCAACCATTTTCCATTTGGGCTTATTTAACAGCATGCAGAATTTACAATTTTTAATTTGAAAAGAAAAAAATAAAATGAGAAGAATAATTATTAAACAAAAGATTGGTATTTCATAACAAGAGGGGCAAAGATTGCTGTTAATTTGCTCACCTGAGAAATATTGCCTTCATTGCCTGTACAAGTTACTATATTACAGTAAGCCCTATTTAATACAGAACCCATGCAGGAAATAATAAAAAGATTGTTTCCATTCAACACAACACACAGTACCTGTGGTCCAATTATGAAGGGTGTAGCTTACATGTAATTCAAAAGGTTACTGGGTCATGGTAAAGGTCATCCAATGTCAAAGATTAATGCTACACTCAAAAGGATATGATTGGTCCAAACATGAAGGCCATATGTTTAATATATCACTATGATTGGTCCAAATATGAAGGCCATATGTTTAATATATCACTATGATTGGTCCAAATATGAAGGCCATATGTTTAATATATCACTATGATTGGTCCAAACATGAAGGCCATATGTTTAATATATCACTATGATTGGTCCAAATATGAAGGCCATATGTTTAATATATCACTATGATTGGTCCAAATATGAAGGCCATATGTTTATTAAATTTTAATATATCACTATGATTGGTCCAAATATGAAGGCCATATATGTTTAATATATCACTATGATTGGTCCAAATATGAAGGCCATATGTTTAATATATCACTATGATTGGTCCAAATATGAAGGCCATATGTTTATTAAATTTTAATATATCACTATGATTGGTCCAAATATGAAGGCCATATGTTTAATATATCACTATGATTGGTCCAAATATGAAGGCCATATGTTTATTAAATTTTAATATATCACTATGATTCATTGGTCCAAATATGAAGGCCATATATGTTTAATATATCACTAAGTTGGTCACTGGGTAATAGTCAAGGTCAATTACACAAAGGCAATACCTGTGGTTCAAATTTGAAGGCCATAGCTTCAAATTCAAAATTAGGTCAATGGGTCATCCAAGGTTACAGGTTATACACTGCAACTGTATAAAAATACTGCAAATTCAATAAAAACAAGGCAAACCAATTCAATAAAAAGGACAAAAACTCCTGTAAAAGTTGAATAATCATAATGAAAAACTCCTGTAAAAGTTGATTAAATATAATTAAAAATAATTGCAGATGCACATTTGCAAAAATATAGAGTAGATCTCAGCAAAAGTATATACATTTGTAGGAAGAAAATTCAAAGGGCAGAACCTTAGACTTAAACAGTAACAATAAAATTACTAAA
Source organism: Solen grandis (assembly GCA_021229015.1). Classification (NCBI taxonomy): domain Eukaryota; kingdom Metazoa; phylum Mollusca; class Bivalvia; order Adapedonta; family Solenidae; genus Solen; species Solen grandis. Next base: position 73,279,134 of record CM037781.1, on the reverse strand, counting down.
ACACATCTTCACATATATGTTGTCCATCTGTAACAATTTGGGGTAAATTAGAACAATAGGACACACAAGATTTGTTCCCTAAATACTCTATAAAGGGATAGAATTCTAAGTGGCACAACTCCTATAATAGTTGACGAATCAGGATCCAGGATTCCTGTGAAGTTTCATCAAAATTGACAAAAACATGTTGAAGAAGAAGCACACATAAAATTGTGTTTACGGACAGACGGACGGACAATCTGATTACATTATACCCCACCCCAAACTTTGTCATGAGAGGTAAGATGATGACACCAGTATTATACAACATGCATTCATGGGTTCCAAATGAATTTTATAAATGATGGTACAATAACTAGATGTGGGTGTTCCTCGGAACACTTGTGTCGCCTGCATTTAAGCATGTTTGATGAAAGACTTGACTAGAAAATCGATCTTTTGACAAATTATTGATAAAGCATAATCTATTTTGTGAGGTACAAAATAACACCAAATCACACACACACACACACATATATATATATATATATATATATATATATATATATATATATATATATATATATATATATTATTATTTTTTTTTTTTGGGGGGGGGATACAGTCTTCATCAGAGCAGTGTCAGAATGACTATGAATTCAAAACATTAACTGTAAGAAAAATTATGACGTCATTAAGCACTTATGACGTTAATTATATATATGTTGCAAGTTTGAGTCATCATTATCATTATTGAGTTATCATTGTGCACTCAGACCAATAGAATAAATGTTTAAGGAACACTTCAAATACTTTACAAGTTATGCACCACACAAGAATTAAATCCCAAAAAATAAACAAAGGGAAATAACTCCAAAAATACAACAGTTATCATTCTTGCACAATGCACTCCATTAGATCTTTCCACCTGTGAGGTTTCAAAGTAATACCTCAAATACTTTTCGTGTTATGCTCCAGACAAAAATGAAGTCTGAGTATCAACAAAGGGCAATAACTCAAGGAAAAAGAGAAACAGAGTTATCATTCATGTGCACTGCACTCAGACCATTGAGATCTATGAAGTTTCAAGTCAACACCTCAAATACGTTTCGAGTTATGCCCCAGACAAAAATTAAGTCTGAAAATCAACAAAGGGAAATAACTCAGAAAATATGAAAGTCATGGTTATCATTCTTGTGCACTGCACTCTGCCTCAATGTGATCCATCTTTTAAGTTTCAAGGTGATACCTCAAATACTTTTTGAGTTATGGTCCGGACAAAAATAAAATCTCAGAATCAAAAAGGGTCAGAAAATACGAAAGTCAGAGTTATCATTCTTGTGCACTGCACTCCACCTCAATGTGATCTATCCATGTTTTAAGTTTCAAGGTGATACCTCAAATACTTTTTGAGTTATGGTCCGGACAAAAATAAAATCTCAGAATCAACAAAGGGTAATAACTCAGAAAATACGAAAGTCAGAGTTATCATTCTTGTGCACTGCACTCCACCTCAATGTGATCTATCCATGTTTTAAGTTTCAAGGTGATACCTCAAATACTTTTTGAGTTATGGTCCGGACAAAAAAAAATCTCGAACAACAAAGGGTAATAACTCAGAAAATACGAAAGTCGAGTTATCATTCTTGTGCACTGCACTCCACCTCAATGTGATCTATCCATGTTTTAAGTTTCAAGGTGATACCTCAAATACTTTTCGAGTTATGCTCCGGACAAGAAAGTGTGACGCCGACGACGACGCCGACGACGACGACGGACAAAGTGATCCCTATGTGTCTGCCATGCTATGCAGGCGACACAAAAAGGCCTTGCTGTTTTTCCTTACCCCTTTCGCTCATAGAGGAAACCTGTTACCATGAAAAGACCTATGAGAACAACATAAAACCAGATCAGCCTGCGAGTAACTCACAGGCTGATCAGGTTTTATGCTGTTCACTGCTCCTCAGTGATCTGGAAATGAGGATTTTGTAATTAAATTTGGTAAGGTTTAACTGTGGTTTTCTGCAGATTAGGCTTTATGTGGTACCTATTGAGTGCGTCAAAATGAGTCTATATGAGGGAACCCCATCATAGAGAGAGTCACTACAATATTGAGGGTAAAAAGAATCTTCAGGGGGTTATATGGAAATGTTAAATTCTTCCTTATACACACATGGTACATATAGCTGTCTTCTAATGTGGATAAACAAAAATATTTGTAAACACAATACCGTAAAATCATTTATTTTCGTTGACATTAAATTTCGTGGAATCTGTGATTTAATCAATTTCGTGGGTACATATATTCGTGGAACCATGTTCTATAAAAACATGAGGTCTATGAAATAAACAGTTTTCGTGGGGATTAATATTCGTGGATAAAGTTATCCACGAAATCAACAAAAATAAGTTCCCAAGAAAATTAATGATTCTACAGTATAACATCCACTGTAGGTATCTCACATGATGTCCCATCCTGTCTCATTCCACTTAACCCTTTCCCTCATAGAGGATACCATGAAAAGACCTATGCGAACAGCATAAAACCAGATCAGCCTGCGAGTAACTCACAGGCTGATCAGGTTTTATGCTTTTTGCTGCTCCTCAGTGGTCTGGAAATGAGGATTTTACAACTAAATTTGGTAAGGTTTGAGTTTGGCTTTCTGCAGATCAGGCTTTATGTGGTACCTATTGAGTGCGTCAAAATGAGTCTATATGAGGGAAAGGGTTAATGCGTACAAAAAAAGTTCATTGCATTTTAATAGAGCAGTGTAGTAATGTATTCAACTCCTTCAGAGATAATAAATAAAACAACTCCATGGTACAGAAGGAAAGTATCCAACTGCTGAACCAAAGGTTGTTGGTTTTTTGAAACCCGCTGGAAAGGATTTTTCATGACCTTTCAAGAAGCAAAGTACTGTTCCAACCCAGGAATCCTCCTACTAAATTCCTATATTCATGTATCATTACAACCAGGTAGGTCATATGATGTACTAGATACTGGCTGCTATAGCAACCCTATTCCAATTATCTGCCACAAGTGAAATATTTTGGATATCTCGAAAATCCAGCTGATAAATAGACTGAAAAAGTCCCCTTAATCAGATGACTTCATTCAGGATTATCTTAACCCTTTCCCTCATAGAGGACACCATGAAAAGACCTATGCGAACAGCATAAAACCAGATCAGCCTGCAAGTAACTCGCAGGCTGATCAGGTTTTATGCTGTTCGCTGCTCCTCAGTGGTCTGGTAATGATAAAGGTTTGAGTTTGGCTTTTGCAGATCAGGCTTTATGTGGTAACGTCATTTCCAGCACGACAAATAATTAAAATGTTTGTTATTAATGTCAGTGGAGACAGTGTCATCAAAGAAAACATCAGTCACCTTAGAGCAAAGAACAGGAATAAGTAAACTTTGGGAAGTCACCGATATAAACCAAAAAAGATATAGGAACAATGGCAAATGGAATGTGTGTATGTAGATCACTGATATAAAAATGTCATAAATGCTTTAGTGATGGCAGACAGAGTATAAAAGAAGAAGAAATGTACTGTCCTACTTTTCAACACACAACGCAAGAAGTGCAAGCAACTATTATTAGGACATTAATAGTTTTCAAATGCTCACCGTACGAGATCTTAATGACTTAGTTGACATGAGTTTTGGGACAGTGCACAAATGATTTATTGATAATCTGTGCATGTACCAAGATAAATGCCAGATGGGTGTCGAGGCTTCTATCCATGGCAGAGAAGGAAGAAATCTAGACTTTGACATTAACGTCATGTAGTTATTTATAGTTCAACCATTCATATCTTACTTGAAACAATAATGTATCAATAAGTCAAACTAGAGCTGATAAAAGTCATAACGACTGTTCTTGGAAGATGTTCCGGTGTCCCCAGTTGATCCAGGGGTAAATAACTCTTTGTAATTCCATGTTCCCAGGATATTAACATGCCATAAGTCTGGACTTCTTCTCTTGGGAACAAAAATTTATTTACTTTTTATATCCTAAATGTCATACGCTGCACTAAGCTTGTTTTTTGTTTGTCAGCAGTCAGTAGTTGTTTTTTCATATTTTTTCTGAATTTCAAATATCGGTATTCATTTTTTCATAAATTTAATACAGAAAATATCAACGTGTGAATTTTATCATGTTAATGTGCCTTACTTAAAATCAGTAGGTCCACATATTGACATGTCTGATACTTCCCTACTGATCCAGCCAGACAGGATTGTATAGGATTACTGTCTGACATGTACAGCACTTTATATCTATCTCAAAGTTTACAACCTCCAAGAATTGAGACTTAACATATGAGAGAATCACCAGTGTACAATATAACTCAAGACCCTACTAATTTTTTTTTTTTTTTCATATTTTTTTTTCCTTCCTTATTTGGAGTTGTTCATTGGCATCTTCCCCTCTGAAAATTTCTTTAGGTTCATACCTTCCTCCCCAAATTTGTAATGTACCCCTCAGAATCAGAGCAAAAGTCTTAATACTGAGGATAAAGACGACCAATTTTGGGGTAAAATAATAATACAGGTGTATTTGGGAACACTGTAATAGAAATTTCTAAAACAAGAGGGCCATGATGGCCCTGAATCGCTCACCTGAGTACCATTGCTTCAACTAATGTCAAGGTTTTTAAACAGACAAGGATTCTGATAAAACTTAATCTAAAACATTTTACCCCTGACAATACTACACACCAAATATCTAAGCAATGGGCCATATGGTTTCAGAGAAGACTTGGGCGCAGGGTCATTTATCACCGTAGGGCCAAGACTTTGAAAATCTTTGTAATGAACCATTAGATGCTACTACATACCAAAAATCTTAGCTCTAGGCCTTATTGATTCATAGAAGAAGATTTTTTAAGATTTTCCTATATAACTCTATGTAAAACAAGTGACCCCTGGTGTGGGGTCATTTATCACCATTGGGCTATGATTTATACAATCTTGGTAGTGGCCCATAAGATGATGCTACATACCAAATATCTTAGCTCTAGGCCTTATGGATTCATAGAAGAAGATTTTTTAAGATTTTCCTATATAACTCTGTGTAAAACAAGTGACCCCTGGTGCGGGGTCATTTATCACCATTGGGCTATGATTTGTACAATCTTGGTAGTGGCCCATAAGATGATGATTCATACCAAATATCTAAGCTCTAGGCCTTATGGATTCATAGAAGAAGATTTTTTAAGATTTTCCTATATAACTCTATGTAAAACAAGTGACCCCTGGTGCGGGGTCATTTATCACCATAGGGCTATGATTTGTACAATCTTGGTAGTGGCCCATAAGATGATGCTACATACCAAATATCTTAGCTCTAGGCCTTATGGTTTCATAGAAGAAGATTTTTTAAGATTTTTCTATATAACTCTATGTAAAACAAGTGACCCCTGGTGCGGGGTCATTTATCATCATAGGGCTATGATTTGTACAATCTTGGTAGTGGCCCATAAGATGATGCTACATACTAAATATCTAAGCTCTAGGCCTTGCAGTTTTGCAGAAGAAGATTTTCAAAGTTTGCATTTTTAAAATCTATTTTTAGCTCCTGTGACCTAATTATGCAATGGACCAGAACAATTTATACAACTTTAGTAGAGCTTCATCCAAGGAACATTCCTGCAAAATATTTTTCAAATTGGCCAAGCCGTTTAGGAGGAGATGTTGTTTGAAGCAATTGTTGACGCCGGACGCACGCACGCACGGACGACGGACAAAAGGCGATCAGAAAAGCTCACCTTGAGCACGTTGTGCTCATGTGAGCTAAAAAGGTTACGCAATGATGTGCAAATAATTGAGTCTTTAATTATTATTCATTAGTAATGTGACAATGCGTCATCACGGGTACAAGTACAATCTCTGACAGCTGCGTCAGGAAGTCGACTCTTTGGCTCAGTGGTTAGAGCATTGGGCTATCACGCCGGCGGACCAGATTCGATTCCGGTCCGGGCCATGTTTGTTGCAGTAAATAAACAGCCAATTACTTCCTCTCTTTTAGATATTGAAGGGAATCAAACAAGTGGACTTATTGTACTGAGGGTATTCCATATTTTTTATATGATTCCAGTAAATCAACCATACGATTATCACATGATTTTTTAACTTGACTGCAATACTGAACATCCCTCTCAAGTTTAAGCAAAAAAAAAAGAGCAGATCCAATGTAATGCCGTATTCTGTCAAATTGTCAAAATTAAACCACAGTAAATCTGGGCTCACTACGTCGGGCGCAAAATGGCTCATGTTTATTAAAAGTGGCCCTTAAAATTTTTAATTTAGCGCATTGCTCTGTCACATGATTTTTATTTTTGTCAATTATACCTATGCAGTCAATCTGGTTATCAGTTTTGCTCACGCAGAGCCATTTGGTGCCCGACAGCATGAGCCCTGTATTCTGAAACTACCAACACCTTCTAGCTTTTTTTTCACAAGTTTCTTAGCACAGGGGATTTGAAGTACACAATTATCATGAACCAAACAGTTCTGTTCAAAACGAAACTAAACTTGTCAGAATTTGGTCTGACTGTATAGACAACAATAAACAAACTCATTAACTATTTATTTATGCACAGTCACAATAATAATGATGCAAACATCACATTCTTTGTATGTCGCCAATTAATTAATACGTAAAGTACAGTACTGGGGTACAGGATTTCCGTTTGAATAAACACCAATATGAAAGAGAGAAAAATTATTTTTTAAGCATTTATTGTACAAAACCATGCTAGAACTCACAAATAGACAAGTGTAGTATAGTACAGGCAAGTATATACAATCAAGCATTAATATCAATTTTACGCATGAAATATTTCCTTAGACATTACCGATACAGTTTCTCTAGTGGGTGGTGTAAAGTTCAGGAAAATATAAAAAAATTCTCATGTATTGTGTACACCCGTCCTTCAGAAACGAAATATAAATAAAACAAGAGGGCCAAGATGGCCCTGAAGTCACTCACATAAGAAAAACTGCCTTCATTGCCCGTACAAGTTGATAAATTATAGCATAGCTGTACTGAATACATGATCCATGAGATCATTTCAATTCCTCTAACCAAACAGTACCTGTGGTCAAAATTTGAAGTCAAACATTTTAACTTGATTGAGAGATTATGGCTTAATTTAAAGACTGTCAATGAAACGCTAAAAAGATTCTAGAGTGTAAACAGTGAAATCTGGCATTTTTATTAATTATAACACCTGACCTAATTAACCGATATCAGCCATAGTCAAACATGGCCTAGAGAGTATGGCTATTAACATTATCACATAGTTTGATAATGACTGCTTAAGATGTTAATATGCTAGAGTGCAAACAAAGTGAAATCTGCCAATTTTAATTTTAAATAGGCCATAACTCCTGTCCAAACTGGCCGATATCAGCCATAACCAAAATTGGCCGAAAGATTATGGCTATAAACACTGTCATAAAGTTTGAAAATGATTGCTTAAGAAATGAAGATGATTAAGAGTGCAAACAAAGTGAACTAGAGCTATCACTGAAGGTGATTAATACCCCCCAAAATACTTTAATGCAGGAGAAGCCAGACTTCAGGCAGAGCATAGATAAGAACCTGTATACATAGTATATTGGTTGTGATAGTAATAAGTAAGTAAAGTTTTTATTTAAAGTTGATAGAGAGTCAATAATGGTTGTTTGTCACAGTAGTTTAAAAATATAAGGTTACAGTTCTTTGACACTGCACTTCTCCTAGTCGCCATCTGTTTACATTTTAAGTTTCAAGTATATACCATGTATAATATTCGAGTTATGTTCAGGACAAGGAAAAGTAACAAAGGGAAATAACTCTGTAATTACTCTAGATAGAGTTATGGTTCTTGTGCACTGCACTTCCTTTTATTGTGGTTGACCATTGTATGAAATTGTTTTGAAATCCAACCAGTACTTTACAAGTTCTACTCCGGACAAGGAAAAAATACAAAGGGCAATAATGTCATTCCTATAGATAGAGTTATGGTTCTTGTGCACTGCACTTCCTCTCATTGTGCTTGACCATTGTATGAAATTGTTTTGAAATCCAATCAGTACTTTACAAGTTATACTCCGGACAAGAAAAAATACAAAGGGCATAACTCTGTAATTACTCTAGATAAGTTATGGTTTGTGCACTGCACTTCCTCTCATTGTGCTTGACCATTGTATGAAATTGTTTTGAAATCCAATCAGTACTTTACAAGTTATACTCCGGACAAGGAAAAAATACAAAGGGCAATAACTCTGTAATTACTCTAGATAGAGTTATGGTTCTTGTGCACTGCACTTCCTCTCATTGTGCTTGACCATTGTATGAAATTGTTTTGAAATCAAACTTGTACTTTTCAAGTTTCTCCGACAAGGAAAAAACTTGTGCACTGCACTTCCTCTCCATGTGCTTGATCATTGCATAAAGTTGTTTTGAATTCCAACTTGTGGTTTTCAAGTTATGCTCCGGACAAGGAAAATGCAACGGACCGCTGGACCGACCAACCGACCGGGTGACTCCTATATACCCCCCCAAACTTTGTTTCGGGGGTATAAATATGTTTTGTTTTTTATATGAAAAGGGGCATAACTACTGACCTAATTAGCCAATATCAGTCATAATCAAACCTTGCCATAAGAATATGGCTATAAACACTGTCAAAGTATGAAGATGATTGATAAAGAAATGAAGATGCTAGAGTGCAAACCAGTTGAAATCTGTCATTTTTTAATATAAAATGGACATAACTCCTGACCTTATATGCCCATATCAGTCATAATCAAACTTGGCAAAGAGATTATAGTAATAAACATTGTCATAAAGTATGAAGATGATTGCTTAAGAAGTGAAGAGGCTAGAGTGCGAACAAACTAATTGTGGACGACGGACATTCATCGTTATCTAATAGCTCATTCTAAGCAAGTGTTCAGGTGAGCTAAAAAATGCACACAATACATGATATTTTATGGTATTACCCAACAGATAGAAAATACTTATCTGTTGCTCTGCTACAAGCTGACATACAAGCAATTTTTTTATCCTGTTGGGGACAGGTTCTATACCCTACAAATTAGGAATTTTTAAATTGCGAAAAAAGTTAACTGGGAAAATTATGAGATTGGGAAATTGGTTGCACATTTGCAAAAGCCTTAAACAGGTTGAAAGTAATTCTAATTAAAGAAAAGAACAAACTTTAAGATTCTTTTTAACTTTGCTACAATGTAAAGTTGTAAAGTTGTTGAAATTGATATTTCATGATTTTATCAATAAGAAAAGGGAAATTTAACTTTTTTTTTTAAATTGGAAAGGATCCTTTTAGTATAACTATTGGGAACCAGTCCTATGAGCACTGGGAACGGGTTCTTTTACAGGACCCATTCAAAGATAGAAAAAATTGCTGCATGCATTCAATATCCAAACCATGTTACAGGCAGCTATCAAATTGTCTTAGGACTTATTACCATGCTGTTCACATGCACCATATGCTCTTCATAAGTATAGATTAACATCTTGGTTTATAACACTAAAACAGCTTCATACCTGACTGTAAGGTTATGGTCGCATATGGTTTGGCCTTGTTTTCAGTAGTTGGGTGGTTCTACCCAAATGCTTCTGTACATTGGTGGTCTTCCTCCTCATGTCATTAGCTTGACTTCAATGTATGACTTCTAATTTAGTTATATACCGGCAGCACGACTTACCACACACTACTACACACTTCATGTGTTGTATGTTTTTATTGGTTTATTGTTGATTTCGGTACGTCTAGTTCATATAGTGTTTTTTTCCCTTTTTAAATGAAATTAATCGATAAATGATAAATGTATGAGGGCAAACAACCTATATATCCAAATGGCGTCAGGTGTCCGTCCAGTGTTGGAGTGAGAACATCTATTTCATAAGATGTTTGCATGTTTGGTATAAAATAATCATGTTGTGTTTTGTTAATGCTTCTTTTATTAATTTGTTACATAATGAATAAATACTAGTGAATGTAAAACATTGTTATCGTATTTGATAAGTGTGTGTGTATAACAGTGGTAGAATTGAGAGCGAGGGAGAGAGAGAGAGGTAACAGCATAATTTTTAAAAAGCATCAACAAATATATAAAAATATAAAATTCTATATATCAAATAATAATAGAAATAAATAGATAACAAACCAATAGTAAATTAATAAAACATTCCAAAAATTTACGGACTAGATGTTTTCACACCAACACCGGATGGACACCTGACACCGTTTACATAGGCTGTTTGCCCCCATACATAATAAAAGATCTTAACAGTCGACCAATTTCATTTGAAAAGAGAAAAAAGGAACATTATATGAACTAGATATACCGTAATAATCAATCAATTAAAAACATACAACACATGAAGTGTGTAGTAGTGTGTGGTAGTGTGTAGTAGTGTGTGGTAAGTCCTGTCACCCGTTATATAATCTCAATAGAGATTAACCCGTTATATACTGCAGAAGCAACAGTAACTCTAGGGTTCCCACTGAGTTCTGAAACTGGGGGCTCCTTAATGTTGTTCCCCTTCATGTAGAGAGTACCTACAACTTGAGGGTACATGGCGAATTTGGAAGGTAAAAATAAACACTACTGCGGAGAAATATGCATGCTGAGTAATTCCCACACAACAAAATCAATTGCTTTGAAACATTGTGGTGATCTACATGAAACCAAAAGACAGAAAAAAAATGATAACGTTGTCATCGCATCAACTTTATCATCAGAAATTATGTTCAAGTAGGTCAACTATTTAAAAGGCAATGTCGGACCTGTACATCGCCTAGGCTATGTTATTTGTTATGGCCGATATCAATCCAATGCCTTAATTTACGCAGCCTATTTATCTCATGTACAACGTATCGTTAACTTAGATAACAATTCATGTTAAATCAGTCATTTAATTTCTGATGTTATCATGAAAGAATTACTTACGTTTTCATCACCATATCCTCAAATTTTGTCAAATTGTATCAAATTTACTGATGTGATGTTAATGTTTTGATAATCGCCACATGGACAGATCTACTTCCGGTTTGCGTAAAGCGGTGAAAACATAAATATGTTCTCGTAAGATTAGTCCTTATAGATTATCAACCAATTGTTGTTGTTGTTTTTTGGGTGGTGTTGTTGTTGATGTTGTTGTTGTTTTTGTTGTTGTTGTTGTTGTTGTTTATAACAAATGTTAATACCAGTTTAACATGTCTTAAATTAGTTTATAAATAGAAAACATATTTATAATAAATAAATATATTTATTTAAATGATTTTGAACTAAATAAATGAAAATTTCTAAAGTTTATAATTGGTTATAAATAAATGATTAAGTGCATGTTAAGATAATCTATAAAATACTTATAGATTCTATTCGGTATAAAACTAATTCCGGGCCGGCAAGAGCCGGGATTTCATTATGTTTTTCGATATTTAAAATTTAGTTTAATGTTTTAGGTTTTATATCTGCGGAGTGTTATATTGTACAAAATCAAGTACACACGTACTTGCCGTTAATTACACCATTTGAGTTAGGGAACACAGGTTGAAATAACAGATTGCACAATATTAAAATTATTATTATTTAAACTTTTTTTTTTGTATTACAAGAAATTCAGCCCTACTGTAATTACGCTGAAATTACTTTGAAAACCAATAGGTGCGTCATCTCAAAATGCAGATATTACATCAATACCCCGCAATGACGGAGAATCAAGCCAACAACAATAGTCTCCAGCTGGCTTGCGGTAGGTCGATGGTTCTACCCGGGTACCTCTGAGTACTCGGGGTCTTCCTCCACCTGTAATTAGCTGGACGTCGCTGTATGACTGAAATACTGTCGAAGCGACGGTAAACTCAAATAGTCAAGTCAAGTCAAAAGTCATAAAATTACGAGAGGAAAGTACATACATGTATAAGACCTGTCGGATGTTTAATTGAAGTCAATAACGATGCAAAAAGGAAAAAAAGAAAACAAAAAAGAGGGAAAAGGGAGACTTTATCCAGAGTTTCTTCATATTCGGTAAAGAGATGACTTACAAACTTGTGTCATTTGTATTTCCTATGAAACACATGGAGTGCAAATGTGTGCGAGGCATGTGTATATTATCAATGAATAGGGACAGTCTGACGTCACAGTCATATTCCTTATTCCAAGAAACTCATTTATTTTCTGCATGACTTTTGCCCAAGAGATAAGAAAGACGTAAATACTCATGACAGGGTACGTATAACTGGCGTGAATTCACAGGATACACATAAGCACAGTTTTGAAAGCAGACTTAGAGATTGTTTCTGACAATAACATGATCTCAAATAGGTATTAATTAGCAAACACAAAATGTTTTCCGCAGGCAAGAATATATCGGTGAAAGAATAGCCACGGCACAGGAATGGTGCTAGGGATTTATAATATATGTAGCAAAATCAATGAGTCACAAATAATTTAATGATAGGAAAGGGGGTACGAAGGTAGAAAAAGTTATTTCACTTTTATGGTAAAATGTATGGACAATGTGTGTAGTAATAGGCGGGGTGTTCGGTGGTAACGCGCTGGACTGCTAATCCATGGGATACCCCAAGATAGGATAGTATTCGTATTTAAAGGCATATCGATACCTTATTTATGCAGCATATTAAATCCGATAAACAACGTACTGTTAACTTAGATTACAACTCTTTTATACCATTGTTTGTCGGAAAATATTTTTTGTAGCTAATGTTATCTTTTATATATTTGTATCCGACGTAAGATAAAATTTCTTGTATCTTGTATCTTTCTATTCAGTGCCCGTTGGTTGCTAAGCAAAAAACCTCGGACACGAATTTTCATATGATATACAAACTTGTATAATTTCAGTTTGTCCTATTTAATAGTTCAATGAAATGTTTGTATTTCGTTCAAAATTTGAAAAAGAAATATTGCATTAAATGATTCGTGAGGTCCTGATAAGGAGAAAATATGAGTGTATGGTGCCTACGCTTCGAGTCGCGTGCGAGAAAAATAATCCGTGTTCTTTGATCTTTGTTCTAGAAAATGCGATTTCTATATATGAGACAAATTTTCGTACAACAGTCGAATTCAACGAAAATTAGTGTTTCACGAAAATTTATGATTTCAGTTTCTTCTCTGCTGGTAGCTTTAAACGAATTCAGGTCAGTGGGTCATGAGAAAATTCAGAGAAACAGCAGGACAAAACCAAGACGGGCGTAAACTCATAAAACGCACACTCCTAGGCTTCGAACCTACAAAAACCTCCTTTTCCATAAAAGCATTATCCGGGCTATAATGCAAAAGTCTGAACGATGTTTTGCCTAAAAATTATCATCACGAGTTGAGCCGATATAAAGGTAATAAATTGTAGCATGGTCAAGTTTGAGCTTGACTCAAGATAGTTTATGTATGTAAATAACGTTTTAACAAATGTTCGTGCGTGTCATTCATATTTGTTTTGTTACGACCCGTGTCCCATTGTTACGTGACACGGTCTCTTGCTCAGTGTTACGTTTAGTTCCGGGGGTGAGAGAAAATCATTAGTGCGTGCGTGAAATCAAGTTATGATGTGAATGAATGCTTTTCTATTTGATTGATCTATTTGATTGGGCAGCCCAGCCTTTTCTCACCATAACAACATTTGGCACGAATAATTCTAGCTATATAACTTTTCATTCTAACACATTTATTTTATCGTATTCGGATCGCCGAGCGGACGCGAGTTCCAGCGGAATATTTAAGAGATTAACTTTGTATTGTTTGTTTGATTAGTATTGTCCTTACCTTTGGACATTGCATTTAAATTTATATTTTGGCAGTAGACGCGCCTGGTAAGACTTTTATACAATATCATTGTTAAATATATTTAATTTAGTTACCGGTACTCGCTTGGTATGCGCTGAATTGTAATTGTGAACTGTTTGATATGTATATTAATTTCATTTGTATTATGATATCTGTCATTTATGTTCTAGGTTTTTTATCAAGTACGCACTACATTGGTGCATCCAATAAATGGACGACATCTAATCATGGAGTATTTTTTATAAACCCCGACTACAAAATGATAACCAAACTCAATGTTGTCCATGGAAATTAACTAAATAAAGAGCTACATATGTTCAATACATGTATGTACAACATTAGTACGTATATATTTCAACTATGCCTACGGAATCCTATTAGGACCACATTAAAATATCGCGTTTTTTTTTCAATAATCAATATGTCGAGAAAGCGACGCTACGATACAAGAACACAGCTGTACAATACGACGCACGACGGTACGATACGACGCACGACGGTTCGATACGACATCGCGACGGTGCGATACGAGACCACGACAATACGATACGACGCACGACAGTACGATACGAAATTCACTTAAAACGTCGTGCGTCGCATTTATAAGTCGAAGCACGACACTAGTTTCGTGGTGTCGTGATATCGTATCGTACCGTCGTGATATCGTATCGTACCGTCGCGATCTCGTGTCGTACTGTCGAGCGTCGTATCGTACCTTCGCGATCTCGTATCGTACCGTCGTGGTCTCGTTTCGTACCGTCGCATTGTCAACTTACAAAAAATGCGATATTTCAAAGTGGCCCTAGCAGTATTCCGTATATGCCACTTTTGTCTAAAAGTTACGTACTGAAAGAAACCCAGGAACCGTCGAGAGAGATTAAGACAAGACTGAGAAACATGTCTCCAAGTCACCTTCAACTTGTTCTAACCAATATATGCGACTAACCCCTCATCAAACTTTTAAACTTACTCAAGACATTGAGCGCACGCGCAGAACACGTGTGATGTCAGTTGCGAACACTAATGGTCCGTTGATGAAAATATCATCGGAATGTATCGCAGTCGTGTTCAGCTTAATTCATCCCAGTAGTGTAATGAATACTGACATTGTGACACATTACTACTGCTTATATTCTATGTACAGTTAGATCCCCCACCCCCGTCTTTTCGCGTTCCATCCGCTTATGCAGCATACGAAATGACAGCATCATATGATTCTGCTCGTCTTATGTGTTTGAGTTCATACAGCGATGTCTTGCTATTTACCCCGAGAGGCTCTACAGAACCAGACTTATCGCAAGCTAGCTGGAAAATTTCCTCACATTAAGATTCTGCGTGCCCTGCCGTGTGTCAAAGGGCTAAGTGGTGTTAGGTCAGACAATTTTCCCGCACAAACTTGGATGCCCATGTTGTCGGCCTACCCGGTGTCCGAGTGGTTAGAGCGTCGTGGGTTTGATCCCCGGCCGCGACATACTAAAGTCGTAATAAATGGTACTGTTATAGCTCTCTTGCTTAGCGCTCAGCAAATAAAGGTAGTTGCAGGACTGGTTGGCCCGGTGTCAGGATAATGTGACTGGTTGTGGTATCCTGTCACATGTCTACGGCGTTATACTGTTGTTGTGTGGCAGCACTATATCTGTCTCAAGTAGACATCGTCTCCAAATGACTAAAATATTGTCGGTGGGACGTTCAACCCAACAAACAAACAAACCCTGTTATCTTACAATATTTTATATGTTTAATGTGCTATATATAGTGTAACATAACTCAATACAATAACATAATACAAATATTCCGTTTTCAATACAATGCAACACAATACAAACGGATTATTACTACATGTATCATAGATTGTTCCGAACAATGTTATCAGCGTGAGTGATACACAAATGTACGGAAAGTCATGAGAGCTTTAGCTCGAGTGATTTTCCGCAATTCTGTGTATAATTCATACTGATAACACTGTTCGGATCAATCTACGATTTTAATGATCCTTTCATTATATACCTACTTTTCACTTCAAATAATATAAACATATATTTTCTTAACTTTGCATTTATTGTCAAACAAATCTTCATTTTTGTTACCATTAAACAACAAAGGACAATGGAATTTTTTTTTTATCAAGGTTACAATACATAAAGTAATCCGGTCGTGTTCTACACAACCCGTGTAATATGCAGTGTGTTAACGGCTTTGGTTTTCAAATCAGGGACATTCACATTGTGCAGTGACGCCCCATTCTATGCACATAGAAATATGTTTACACAAGGCAGAGACGTGATACAGGTTTGGAAAACTTTGGGACCTTGATACAAGTTTCTGTATTTTTGCTGTAGGAAATAAATTGAAAATGCGTAGTATCATACATAGGTATATAATAAAAATGTGTAAGGTATATAATAAAAACGTGTATTATGCATAAATATATATATATATATATATATATATATATATATATATATATATATACAATGTTTATAGCCTACATCAACAAAAATACAAAGTTTAACATTAGATTTTTCAAGAAGAGTCAACGGAAAAAAACCCATGTTGTCACTTCGTCTTTGACCTTGACCCTATACATATGATAAGACAGTTCAATTTTTCTACGTACTTGTTTTGGAATGCTTATGGCACACGTAAATTCAATAGAGACTTAACTATAGAAATTTGCAACGAAAAACTGAAAAACATGTATAAATAATTCAACAGAAATATATAAATAAATAATTTTTTATCACGCTTTCAAATGGTAACGTGCCAGGTACCGTTGGAAAACCCCGGCTGCCTTATTCCAATTCACTTCTTTACATTATTCCGTTGGAAAAAGGAAAGCAAACATTTGTTAATAAAAATATCGACCATTGAAAACGCACCTTAAAAGGAAATACTCTTCGTCGTGAGGGTTTGAAAGTCGTATAAACTTACAATACATGTGCTGTAAACAGCTGTATAAAGCGACCTCTGTCACTGGTTAAAAAGAATTTGACGACGTAATTCGACACACCCTACAAACGACAAAAGACGGGCATAAAAATCCACAGCCGATATCGATTTATCGGACGTGGGTTTCCGACGATGCGTGTCTGGTAGAAAACTTTTTAATTTCAATAAGTTAAATAATTCTGTGCTTTACTCAACAATAGGTTATGTCCCTAATACTCAATTTTCAATCAAAGCTATGTATATGTTTTGTCCTTCCCAAAAAGTAACAAAAATGTTTTAATCATTATCTATTTTTATGCTCTCCGCCGAGATAACATATTTTGATTTTAATAGAAATCTTTA
This sequence comes from Solen grandis, assembly GCA_021229015.1. Lineage (NCBI taxonomy): Eukaryota > Metazoa > Mollusca > Bivalvia > Adapedonta > Solenidae > Solen > Solen grandis. Next base: position 73,262,041 of record CM037781.1, on the reverse strand, counting down.
ATTGAAAATGAGCATCATTTTCACAAAATACGTGTATACAAACATGTACATGGTGTATAAATGTATCCTGAAACTAAATATCAGAATCAAAGAGTCCATTTGCACTACAACAGGGTTATTGTGACATTTCCCTACTCACAGCCAATTCTGTTTCTCTTTATTTATCGTAGAATTTTGATTGAATTCGCAATTGGAGCATGTCGATTTGTTCAATATCTGCAGTCAATCTGAAAGCGACCAAAGAAGAAGCTTGATATTTGAATCAACTGACGCCAACAAAACTAAGCTAAGTAACCCATAGGCTAATAAATGTGGTGAATCGTAAGCATCCATTGATCAATCAACAAGTTCTATTCGACCTAACTCTACTTAAATCATTAATTGTCGTGAGGGACTTATAGTCTCTAAGTCGAATTCCACCAACAATACTCGGCGCTAAGTAATACTTAATTACTTAAGGGTGAAATTCATTACTCTTGTTTCTATAACCAAAATATTAAAACATTCCATTTCTTACCGAGTATTGCTAGTTATTAGGCAATATTTCATTTCGGCTTAGTCATGCACTTAAATATGCCATAAAATAGCAATAGTAGTTTAACCCTTTCCCTCATAGAGGATACCATGAAAAGACCTATGCGAACAGCAAAAAAACCAGATCAGCCTGCGAGTAACTCGCAGGCTGATCAGGTTTTATGCTGTTCGCTGCTCCTCAGTGGTCTGGTAATGAGGATTTTACAATTAAATTTGGTAAGGTTTGAGTTTGGCTTTCTGCAGATCAGGCTTTATGTGATACCTATTGAGTGCGTCAAAATGAGTCTATATGAGGGAAAGGGTTAAGAATGTAAGTATTACTTAGCACAAAGTATTGTTGGTGGAACTCGAGCCTGCCTCATTGATTATTTTATCCAAGAATATAAACCTCATGAAAATTGTTCATTAAGTACATTCCAACGAATCAACAAATAAATGTACCCACGAAGAGGACACTCAAAACAAATGAAAAGACAATAAATGTCAACAAAAAATAATGATTTTATTGTGTTCAGAAGCACAGGGTAGCCAGGCTGACGAATGTCACGTAGAAACATAGACTGGAAGAGATGTAAAGAATGTCAATAAGAAGTGAGTTTACTGTAACCGCATATTTAAGTTCTTTAGCAACACCCGGGCAGAACTACCGACCTACCTGAGACCAGCTGTTCGGCTTCCTCGCACGAAATGCCCGGGCCTCGAACACACGGTGGGGAGGCGCTCAGTAGCAGTACCCATGCACAAACAAAGACGACGGATATGTAGATATATTGAAATAACTTGCATGTGTATATTTCCATTTTCTTTTCTTTTGCGCAGCTTTCGAAAGCTCAGAACGTCACATAAATTGTTTAAGGTATTTGTTCTTCAACCAATCGAAATGGTGAAGAAAACCCTTGCGAAGAATAAATGCTCTATAAAGATCAGTACTTTGAACTAAGCTGATTCATCAATCCTTTCAGGAGTATCAACTAACCATTTCTTTTGCACATTCAAGCTGATAATTGGGCGGAACTTCAATTAATATCTTATGAAAGACGAAAAAAAAAAATACACGTATTAAAATACAAAACAAAAACAAACTGCAAAATATCTAAGTTATAAAAATAATACATTTAAAATATACAATAAGTATTTCTCATATACGTACATGTATATGCAAAAACAATAAACATGCAGTAAAATTGTGACGCTATAGATAAATCGACTACTACTTGTAAAGCCGCTTAAAGAAACATTTAATGGAGTTGAATAAAGAGGTTAATGGGACATGAGTGAAATAGTTGCTAAACCACTATATGGTCTGTGGTTTAAAAATGATACTACAAAACTTATTTGTTGATAAATTTAGGAGCTGAAAATATGCTTGTGTGGTGAAAAAAAAAGATGTAAGCGAAGCTTTGGGGGCCCGCAATGACTTAATCGGCCAAGGAGGCCTCCAAAGGGGAAGACAAATCTGACCAGACTGGATGTCACGCTCAGACCGTACTAGCTCCATTCATCTCTTGAAATGCTTCTCTATTCGTCTCAATGAAGAAAGTCTGAGATGGCCCGACTGCTCACTGACAAGTGTAACGAACGGCAGACTTTGTCTTCTCGAGAAATAAATTGTAGATGCAAAGCGGCGAAGCGAAAGTAAGAGATTCGCCACTTGCGCGATTGGATCCGATTAATTCACTGAAGGAGAGACTAATTCTGGAAACAGTTTGCATACTTGGCTGATTGATATTTTATGGTCCCGGTGTCAGGGGTAACCCTCAGTAGTTTGCCAGATTTTGTAGACGGAAGAAGCTCCCAAGGGAGATAACTAGATACAGTGGATAAGGAATGGAAATGGACGACGGAAGTCAGCCTTGTTGAATGGTGATTTCCATTGATTACTCGATATCTTCTTTCTCCATCTATTTATTGTATCCATGTTTCAGGTTTCACAATTTTGGAAAGAGTATTTGGTGTTATGAAATAGCTATTAAATGGTCTTGGAGATAATAGAGAAATATCTGTAATGAAAAAGCTAATCAAACAGTAATCTATACACAAGAATTTATGTTTGACAAATATTCCGTCAGATGGAAAATACATTTCGACATATTTGTTGTGTCACCTGCTGTAAGCACATAGGGATCTGTCTGTCTGTCACACTTCAGCAGGAGACACATGTGTTCCAAAAAACACTGGGTCTCTTATTTAAAGTATGTATTTAGATTTCAGAATATGAATACTTTTCATGTAATAGAAAAACAACCGATTTGGAATTACTTTATTTTCCTGAAAGATATTAGAAATGCTGTTCTTTTACAAATCTCACATTCAGTTTTGGGGAGGTTAACCATGCCCTCTTCATATCCTGGCATAAAAAGAAGAATAACTGGGATTCATAATTTTCTGAGGCAATAGTCTTAGATGCCTGCTTTTATAGTTATTTGTGCTACATACAACTGAAATGCCAGCTTCATAGACCTTTTTAACCTGAAAAAGCAGCAGAACAATGAAGGTTTGTGGTTAAATGTTGTTGATACGAAGAACTCTGCAGAAATATTTTCACATAAACAAGGCATTCTTGACGGAAATAAGAACAAACATTCTAATCTGGAAGTCCCCCCCCCCCCAAGGCCATGAGTCAGCGTAACTGTAGGTCTGATAGCACCCTGTACTTTTAAAATTCTGGCTGGAGCACTGTAAAAGGTGGTGGCCAGTGTGTATGTTGCATGGTGAAGATTTTGTAGAAACATTTTCAAAAAAAATCAAGTTTAGTGATTATTACCTGTACTGTTAAAAAGGTAAGTACAGTAGATTTTCACTTTACATGCCTCCGAGTGAAGACTTTATACTGGAAATTTCCTATATTTTGTCCAATAAGATAATGTGTCACTCAAATAATTCATTGTTTTCTGCTTTCAAAAAAGGTGGGGGTGATGAGAAAGCACATTATACACATCTCATTGCATTTGTTTGTTCATTGATAAGGGATTGTACTTCATTAGTTACACAATAAAGAACATTCAGCCAAAAAGGCTTACAAATCACATGAAACGAAGAGCATACACTATGTTGTATATTATATAAGATGGTGGAAAGTGTAATACAATTCACTGCAATGATACAGATAGAGATATGTATCTTAATCTGGCGATGGCTTTAATTCGAACAGAGTTCAACTGACCGTTTACCGTATCTCTTATCTGAACTATTCAATTGACCTCCGGTCATTGTTCGTCCAGTTCCTAATTGGCAGACATATATACATCTCGCCCAGTTACTAATCGGCATTTTAGTTCAATAATTGGCCTAAAACTCCTATATTTGTTTAGGGAAAAAAATCCTATATTTTGATTAAAACTCAGTTGGCAGCCTGTAAATATATTTAGATTTATATGTATAAATATAGCAATATTCTAGACAACAAACATACGATATGTCTAACTGAAACCTTCAAAATTCATTTAAGAGAGAGATTGAGAGAAAGAGAATTGCAAGTCAGTGCCAATGTAGCTACCACAAGCGATCCTCTGAGGAGAGCACATTTAATCCAATTATTCAAGAAATGTGTGTTCTATCCTTAATTAGAATTTTTGATTTGATAAAACATCATTCCAGAACAGCATCTAAAAATGTTGTTGTTTTTCTCTCTGCCCCGCAGTCGTTCAACTGTTTTACGATATTTCCAAAAGTGCGCTCTCTTAAAGCAGCGTATGCAAGCAAATTTATATCTTAGGGATTTTTCTTTTCTTGAAGGACAGATTTAGGCCTACTTCTAATTTAATGATTGAAAGAAATCAAATGCAAAATAGCAATGAGGGTGACTCACACTCCCTTCTACACAGTTTATCCTCAACACAAACACTGATATAAGATGGGATAATAATAAAAGGCATGAATTTCGGGCAAAACTTATTTCTAGTCTTCCTGATTTTAACCGTTTGGTAAATGACTTGAGGTATAGTGATTCGTATTCTGTGAATAATGCCGTTGATAGTTTTTCTGCTATTTTGAATGAGGTGGCAAAACCGCTATTTCATAAAACTCGGTGCAGTAAGCATGGTGTGACGTCAGAAGTTTATGACACAAGGCTTAGTAAACGGTTAGACTGGTTTGACACTGAATGTTTCAAAGCAAAGCAGCCCTACACGAACGCCGTGGGTGTTTTTAATCGTTTTAAAAGTGACGAAAATAGGCTTAATATGTGTGATTTGAAATCTAATTATAAGAAAACGGTACGAATAAAAAAGAGAAAATATAAACGGGATAAGCCTTTAGAATTGGAGAGGAGTTTTAGGCATAAAAACCTAAAGATTTTTGGAAATTATTCACCAAGAAAAAACATATTCGCAATAATATATCACTTGAAGACTTTTATCAGTATTTTTTCAAATATGCAAATTAATTCCCCAAGCTTGTTCGATGCAGATGCTGAGGATTTTTGTAGTAATTATGACTGTGATGGGTCAGACTATTAATTTGAATACCTTGATAAACGCATTACCTTGTCGGAGGTTGAGCCTGCTATTCGTAATTTAAAAACAGGTAAATCTTATGCGAATGACCATATCTTAAATGAGTATTTCACTGAATCAGTAGATATCATAGCTCCGTATATTGTTGATATTTTTAATACTATTTTAGATTCGGGACATTTTCCTTGTAGTTGGACTGAGGCAATCATTGTACCGCTTCACAAAAAGAACGATATTAATGATGTAAATAATTACCGCGGTATGACATCGGTGAGTTGTTTTTCTAAGTTATTTACAGCAGTGTTAAATAAACGGTTAAATACATGGGCTGATAAAAACAATATTATAAGTGATGCACAGTTTGGATTTCGTAAAGCTTCTACAGTAGATGCAATTTTTGTTTTAAATGCTGCTATCAGAATATTTTAAGTAGGAAAGGAAGACTTTATTGTGCATTTATTGATTTAGGTAAAGCTTCTGATAGTGTGATTTAAACGGTCCGTGGTTTAAATTGTATAAAATGGGTATAAGTTAGAGGGTTTTAAGGATAATAAGAGATATGTATAGTATTGTTAAGCAATATATTAGGGGGTGTAATTCTTATTCTGATTTTTTTGAATGTGCAGTCGGTTTGAAACAAAGGGAGGTAATTTCGCCGATAATGTTTTCCTTACTTTTGGAGGATTTAGAGCTATTCTAACAGGATAATAATGAGTGTGGATTACCTCTTGAATATTTAACTTTTAAATTAATGCTATTTACGGATGATATGGTTATATTAGGTAATAGTCCTGAAGATTTACAGCATAGTCTAAAGTTATTGTCAGATTAATGTAATAAATGGAAATTGGTAGTGAATATTAGTAAAACAAAAGTAATGGTGTTTAGAAAGCGCGGAAATCTAAAAGCAAATTCATCATTGACATATAATGATAGTATTTTAGAAACTGTAAACAACTTTTATTATTTAGGAACTGTTTTTAATAATACAGGATCGTTTGTTCTAAATCAGCAAACACTCATAGGTAAAAACCCAAAAACATTGAACATATTATTATATAATACTAGTAAATAAAGCATATCCCCAAGGTAATGTGCCAACTCTTTGATGCTTTTGTAGGATCTATTCCAAGTTATTCAAGTGAGATATGGGGGTTTGGGAAAGCAAAATAAAATTGAACGGGTACATTTGAAATTTTGTAAATCTTTTTTGAACGTTGGAAAATCTACCACGAGCGTTGGTGTGTTTGGAGAGCTTGGTAGATATCCATTGTATGTTTTAAGATTTGTCCGTATTATTAAGTATTGGTGTAAAGTGGTGTCTTCAGGCAGCAGTTTAGTAAAAACACTATACAAACTGATATTAGGCGATTGTCATGCTGGGGAAGTTAATTGGGTTAGTAATGTGAAACAGCTGTTAAGACAACTATGGATTCTTTTATGTATGGACAAGCCCCTATTTTGTTAACTTAAACACTTTTCATATAATATTATATTTTAAAGAGCGGGTACTCGATGTTTTTAAACAGCAATGGAAAAGTGATCTGGAAAATAGTATTACACTTACTTTGTACAAAAAAATTATACATTTACATTTAATATTAAAGATGATCTCGGTGTATTGCCTAAGTAATTTAGATCTGCTTTATCTAGATTTAGACTTTCAGCACATAGTTTGCGTATAGTAACTGGTAGATATACTCAAAACCGGGAGGAACGACACATGCGTTTATGTAATCATTGTCACGGTACAGATATAGAAGATGAATTTCACTGTTTGCTTGTCTGTTCTATTTATGAAAATATTCGAAAAAAGTATATTAATTCTTATTAGTATAGACGTTCAAGTGTTTTCAAGTTTGTTGATTTATTACAGTGTTCCAATACATCAGTAATCAATTGATTGTCTAAATATATTTATTAGGCTTTCATAATTCGCAATGCAATTATCCAAAATAATATGTGGTAAATATGTGTTAGTTCAACTCCTTTGTATCTAATTGAACTTTAATTGTCGTCGGGAAAGTCAAGCATCAGATTTTGATTCTGTTTGGTATGAATATTTTATATTTATAGCTAAATGTTCGTTGTATGATTCACGTGAAAATTGCATGTATATGATTTGTATTATTTACGACTAGAAGCTATATAGTTTATGTCGAAATAAAATTTCTGTTCTGTTCCCAACAATATAAGAATTGTCAAATATACATTTTTTTCTATGTATTAAGGGACCATAATAAGAATTGTGAATTTCACTGATGAGTGACATTCTGCTCTTAAATACTAGACGATACTTATAAGTACTCCGACTAAAGTTTTGTGTACACATGTATATCGTTTTGGAATTTGAATAACTTATTTTCGGTTTCCAAAAGCTGTCCGTGAAAATTGGTTTATTTTTCATCAAATCAGTTATGCAAACAACAAATTTAGCCAATACAGATTTTTGATATTAATTTTGCATATATGTGGGAAAATCGATTTTTCCTGCAAGTTTGGAATTGGGGTACAGTACTTACACGTTTCGTTTAGTGAATATACAAAGTTTTATTTGTCAGTTGATTCCTAATTGGCCCCGGTGGTCGTGTGGTTAGAGTGTCCGTCTCGTCGGTGCGATCCCTGGCATACCAATGTCGTTAAAAATGGTACTGGTATTGCTCACTTGCGTAGTGCTTAGCATATAAGGGTAGTTTCAAGACTGGTTGGCCCGGTGTCAGAATAATGTGACTAGATTTAGGCACGAAAATTGAAACATAGATTGTGTAATATAAAAAATACAAACTAGGCTTGATATGTTTATTCATGTTTAGAAATTGACATTAGTTTAAGAATAAGAAAGAGTTTGATTTAACTCTTTATTACGAAATATACCTATAAACCCAATGTGATAATATATGAAACTATAACTGTTCTACTACTAGTATTAATATATCAACGACGTAAAGGTACAAACAATCGACTGGCGGCAAATGCAAGTTAGCCTGACTCGGATTGAGAGAAATCTGTCACTATTAACCTCGATTCTGTTACATAAATACCGCCATCAGTTATCATTACTCTCGATAATTATTTTATTATCTGCACCATTCGTTATCAGCACAACTTCTCTTTCTATATATGAACACTTAAACTAGCTTAAACACAGGGGAAGCAAACTCATGACAGGTTCCAATTCAATTATTTAAGCTTCGAAATCAATGATAATTTATTTCCTTGTTTCTAAATTGGCTGCTTTTATTCTATGAGAACAATAAATCGCGATATTTTGTATTGCAATTACATTATATAAACACAATATATCTAGCTTTGAGATATGTCTTTTTAATGAAAATGCAAATGACTTATTTGCCAGCAAGTGGGATTTGGATCGAATAATAAGATTACGTGCGTATGAATAATTGTATCTTTTAATTCAAATCTTCTTCCAAAAGACTCAGGCAGACAATACCATGGAACATAAAACATATACTTCCATAAATGTCCTAGATTATGTCATGTCAGGGTTTTAGCTGATTGAATTTGTTTTGTTTAAACTTAAGTTAAAATTTGCTTTTTCGTGTTGTTTTTTTTGCGTTGACCAGGAAATACAGTTTTACAACTTTTACCATTCCTTTTCGGCATATCGTGTATTAGACTAGTAGTTTGCGCCTGCGAATGTCATATTGTTCCAAACAAAATCCTTTAGATTTGCAGGCAAACATCTTCTATTGGACCTCGGTTTCAGTCATGACATCAATATAAGCTTCTGTTTTTGTTAATGCGTATGCTTGTTTAGTATATTAATTCAATTATAATATTTATAGTATTTTCTGTTGCACGACATCTTCAATATATTTGGAACTTTCTTATTCCACAGGTTTAACTAGTGCTAGAACTTAACATGTGCAAGACACTGGCAGCTTTTTTCACTAAATGTATATCATATATTATCATAATTATCTAAAATGTGTTTTAGTAAACATATATCAGTACTTTGCATTTGAGACTCGGTAGGCACCACTGTCTACTGCTTGTTCGTTTGTTTGTGTTTTACCGTCCAACGATACTTCTTAACTCAATAAAGGACTTTGTCTTTTTAAATCGCAGCCTCATTGTGATTTCACGCCGGAGACATGTGGTATGTAATCATACCCAGTCACATTATCCGGACACTGAGCCAACAAGTCCTGGATTGCCTTTAAATGCTGAAAGCTTAAGGACTGATGTTTATGCAATTTTAACGACTACGGCATGTCGAGCCAGAGGATCGTACCACTGACCTTCTGGCTGTGGAACATATGCTCTAATCGTTCGAGCTACCAAGACCGATATCACGCTTTGGAATCGAGGGTCTACGACAAACAAGACGGTTGCCCTACTTTCAGTGCCACCCTATCGGCTCATCGCTTACTCATTAGATGAATTACACAAACCCGTCGCTTTGAAACTAAGCTAATATTATGCAATCAACCTTTTGGTGGTTCAAGAAGGCAGTTCAGCAGAGTAAGTGAGAGATTATTTGTCCATTTATGTCCCGGCCTATTCACAAATAGATCGTCCCCACTTCCTGTATTCTACTTCTTAAAACACCCCGCCAGAAGTTTATCGATTTGCCAACTTTTATTACATTTCTGTGCATGTAAATAGTTCAATTACGGACTTTACAGTGAGAAATATGCGCGCATCTTTCGGACATTCTTTGATTAGGTCTCGATCTGCGAAGAAGAAAAAAACGTTTCCAGCTTTATATTTCTCAGATGCCAATGGCGCCTATCGAATCAAACATTGTATATACAAAAGCCATGTATATGAATGCTTTCACGGATAACGGTCATTGCTATTTGTGTGTTGTATTAATTGTGACTCAGAATGTAACTTATGTAAATGGAGGAGACAGCGAATGTTTAAGAATGAAAATCACAGTCCAAGCAGCTGTATTTAAAATGTTTTACATACTTAAATAAGAATTTCCGCCTTTAAAAAGAAGAAGAATTCTTTTATGATCTTGAACTGTACAAAGTTCCTCGACGTACTTACAGTTTTTATAAATAGAATTATGATAATTATCAAAGTCAAATATCAGAGATTAATTAGAAAGAGTCAAGCAGACTTTTAGGAGTTTCAGCGGATTTTTTTTCTAACGTGCATTTTTTTTCTCGAAATTTTTGAACATATTAAGCACTCTAGACTATAACTAAAAGATATATGATTTAAAGAAAGAGGGTCACCGTACTCGTTTTAGAGATTAAGCTTATGGTAAAACATCACTATTTGCTAAAATTTGCTGAAAAAGGCATTAAAAATGGGAAAGATTGACTTCTAATTACTAATAACATATCAAAATGATATTTCTTTAGATAGTTACAGTGAGTAACTTATAATGTGTTTTATAAATTACATGTGAAAATACTGTCAAACATGCAACGAGGCAGGACCAAATATTTGTTTTTTTTCTTTTTCAGCTAAAAAGAAATATTGAAAAAGTCAATAAATAAAAAAAAATAACGAAATAATGATGATTAATACGAAGAGAAGGAGAAATCTTACACATTGCATTGTAAATACAATTTACATATTTCGGTATTTATTAGGTCTATGACTTGACTATTTGAATTTACCGTCGCTGCGACAGTAATTCAGTCATATAACGACGTCTAGCTAATTACAGGTAGAGGAAGACCCCGAATGCACGGATGAATCCGGGTAGAACCACCTACCTACCGCAAGCCAGCTGGAAGGCTTCCTCACATGAAAATCCGAATGACCCTGCCGGGATTCGAACCCACACGGTTCAGGTCTATGTAAGACAAAATATCTTTGTTTTATTGAATATGAACATATTTCAAAATGTATTACATATGAAAAGAATTCAATATTTGTTTAAGCATGAACACAATTTCAAAATTTATTAGATATGAATATACTTCAATATTCATTATATGTGAAAATGAGGTCAAGATTGATAAAAACAGGTGCAGTATTGATTTAAAGAAGACATCAGCACTAACTAGATGTGGACATATCTGAGTTTCAAATGTTTCAAAGTTTATTTCATTCAAACCAGAAGGTCATTGACCCATGTGGCATATACAGCATCATGACAGACAGTACACAAACATACAAATAATAATAATAATTCATTCTTATAGTATATCACAACATAATAAACATATCATTGGAATTATTTGAGAGAGAGAGAGAGAGAGAGAGAAAGAGAGAGAGAGAGACTAAAAAATAGAGAGTAGAAGGTCATTATTATGTAATAATTATTTTTCGATGACATATATTTATTTCGGTCAGTATCGTGCAGGTCTAACCCGGTATATCCGTATTATACAATGGATAAGTAAGATACTTATTTAGAATATATAACGACATTCAAAATACTCATTTTGCATATAAGTAAACATTCAAAAATTAAAAATATAAATCATTTGATTAATTCTTGTGCAAGCCAAGTGAGGCTATTCACCTTACACATTAGATCAAATAACAGCAATTAAATCACAGAAACATCAATGAAGTTTGTTTGTTTGTTTATTTGTTTTTTACTTTAAAATAAATGTATGAAAACTAGCTGTACAATATATTGTTCCTTAGTGTAAAGGCTTTATCAATAAATGATGCGAGTTTCCTTATTGTGAACTTATCACAATCATTTCAACAAATTTATACATACTAGGGCGTTTCCAATAATAATTAGGTATAAACTTTTTACGTAGTTCATTGTACAAAGAGCATACTAATACAAAGTGGAACTCGTCTTCTTATGTATTACAGGTCAAACAAACTCGTTCATTTATAGGTATGCTAACAGGCTGATTCCATCGACCAGTTTCAATACAAAGTCTATGTGAAGATGTGCGTAGTCGTGACATACTAGTTTTAAATCGTGTTAACTGGAAATTATCTAAGTAGGGTTGAAATCTGAAAATTGCAATATGTGTGTAAAAATAGCTCTGGTGGATTCATTTTATCTGCTGTTCCAATTCTGCAAAAAAGGGTCTCTTAGTCTTTGCTTAACAATATTCAAAAACATATTAGGTCACCAACCATTTGAGTTACCAAACTTCGTATAAACCCAGTGATGACAGTAAATCACTTAAAAGTGAGCATTAATTACTCTTATTTGGATTTAATACAGTATCTTGATACAGGAGGTATCTGAGTATTATTATACAAGAAACTATTTCACTAACACGGTGTGTCCTCGTTTCAAGTAACACGAAAATCATACGAAGGATTACGGAGATTGACGAGGAAGCACGAAAATCATAAGAAGGATTACGGAGATTGACGAGGAAGCACGAAAATCATAAGAAGGATTACGGAGATTGACGAGGAAGCACGAAAATCATACGAAGGATTATGGAGATTAACGAGGAAGCACAGCTGGCTAGCAATATGTAAATCAATCAAATTCAATTAATTTGAACTTTATATAACTTGCATTTTTGCATTAATAAACTACTTACATAGACAACAATAAAAAATTAAAATAGGTATGGTAAAATGCTAGTTTTATAGCAATAAACATTCAAATCTATCAAGCCATTATCATAATAATTAAAAAAAAGGGGGGGGGGGTGCTGTTATCGGTAGTTTAATCGACGAAATGTTTCCAGCGTGACAGATCCATTCTGTTAAAAGCCTCATTGAATATCGATTGCGTATTCGACATTGTAAGTTGGTGGTAATAACATTCATAAGGTACGACAGAACATCGGGTCCTTTTGCATTGAATGGATATTCCGTGTTTTAATAACATTCATAAGGTACGACAGAACATCGGGTCGCTTTTGCATTGAATGGATATTCCGTGTTTTCTGGACAAAAGGCTGATAATTACACATAAGAGAAACTCAAATCTTAAACAACAAAGATATATTTTATTCAAAACTAGAAATAACGGGAAGCTCGAAAAAAAAAAATGAATAAAGAGGAAATGAAGCAGTAGATTAGATTTGTTATATGTTTACCATTAATTTACTTCTTCACAATTGTGAAAAACATACTTGCAATGTACACTTTACGCACATACAAATTTGTAACACAACGTAGTTAGAGGTGTTTAAAAAATTAAATAAGAATATCTATCGTATAATACTTTCTTCCCAAAGTGTTTAATTCTTATTATCTCTCACTATTAAATATCTTAAACTAATTTATCATTTACTTACATACGATAACAAATCATAAATTACCATCATCAATTATTCTTGTAATGTTCATCTACTATTGGACTTAAAAAAAGAAATATTTCTATTCGAGTCTTCGCTACTTGAACAAATTATTTCCTTCGAGCATCTTTCAAAATAAAACATTAATCAAATATCCCCCATGTATAAATGTGTCAAACCTTAACTAAATCGACATGATTATGAAAGTAATATAATGTACATATTTACACAGAACATCGGATTTCGATAGGGAAAAACAAACAAACAATAAAAAATAGTTAAGGTAAAAAAATATCATGAAATTAAGCCGTATACGGATTTTTTTCTTCTGTTTAATCATTTTCGATATAAAGCTTTTTATCAGAAATGATGTACTAAATTTGTTTTATCATTTTTTGAGAAAACTATCACCAGAGAAAGGAAGGTAGAGTTATTTCTTCATTTACATATAAACTATCTTTCATACTGAATAAATTGCACGATTGTAGCATTTATGTATGAATGTTTTCCTCAATCAACTTAATGTCTCAGCAAATTTATTCGTCCCTTTTTACCTTGTACTTTTGGCACTTAGCAATTTGGATGATATCCGAGATACATAATAATTAAAAGCCGACAATAATTCATGGAAATGCAAATTTTTAAATTTATATAAATAAATAAATGTAAATACGTTTCGTACCATGTCATTAATTATTTCAAATACATTCAACACTTTCTAATCTAAGACTCTGATTATAGTTATCTATTTGTTTCAGATGCCGACAATTTATTGAAGCAGGTACTTAATTAAAATTCTTAGAAATTTGAAATAAACATTGTCTAAATTTATTCATCCCAGAAAGGAGTTGCGAGCCAATTTTCATCTTTTTTTTTCTTCATTTATTAAAAATAAAAGAAGCATACAATGCATTCATACATAACAATCTGCATGTTATTTTGGTTTTATATGATCAGCGTCCTCCTCTAACTAGGATTGTCCATGGTATTGTGATCAAACTCAATTTATAATACTTTTGCACGGTAAGTTCTCATCTAAAGTTTCTCAACAAAAGGAGCCTAATTGCGTTATTTTTTTTTATCGAAATTCACTTGCAATAATTTTTACGCGCAGATCACAGCACGCGCAATAATTGAATAGTTGATATACACATGACAGCATTCAGTGTCCAGCAGCGGCCGTAGTTAGCTTGCCAGTGCCATCAGCGGTCATTACTTACCAGTGTGTAGAATCACAGTTGGATCAATGCTCCTATCTAAGGGAATGACATTCATGACAGAATATCACAAAATAGACCAGAAGCGCAACACTGGCCGATGATTTAATTTATCAAATCTCATAACCAGTAAAGCGTGATTCCTCGAGAAGTACAATCGATAGAAAGCGGCTGTCAAACGGGGTTATCCCCCTTTTTCCTGACCCACAAAATGGGTTTGACCGCCAACCAAACATTATTCATCTTATCTGACCATTTACTTTCTAATGATTGAAGGTATCATTCAAGGAAATGATTTTTCAAAGAATTATTACAGCATTTCCTCTACTGACTTCAAATTATTTGTGTAACATTCGTACATCTCCAGCCGATGTACAAATGTAATAATACTCAGCCTGCGCTCTTTTTGGTTTTTGTTTCATTTTTTACATCTTTTTACAGTTACTGATATCAGTTTATTACAGAACCATAGCATTGTGATAAGAAGCGAGTGAGCTGCCAGAACTGGTTACCGACTGTTGGAGTCAGGACGAGTTGGTTCCATGTCGCACCGGGCAATTCTGCGTCTGTCACAAAGACACTTATTGCAAAGGCTCTATATGATTTAAGGAAAACGTTGAACCCAACACATATACATTGAAAATGCATGTTTTATACATTAATGGAACTATTTCATTTCCTTCCACGAATATTCCTACTCTGCCTCTCTTGTTGTCAGTTGATGCGTGAGAACATTCGTCTTCACAATTTTGTAAGTATGAGTAACTTGCCCTAATTGTGTTTCCAATCAAATGTATTTAATAGAGTGAATCAAATTTGACACGATTCTGATTATTTATTGATGAAGTAATGTTGTTAAAAGAAGTTCAAAATGGAAATGAATTATATTTTAGACGGTCTTTCACATACCGTGGTAGAGTTCGCATATATATAACATGAGCCTCACCAGCCTCACACATATCTTCTTTGTTTTTGTTTTGAAGGAACTATGTTACTAAAGACGGGTGGCAAAATATACATAAATGTATCTTAAATCTACTCAAATCTGAAACTCTGTGCGTAATTGTGGATTCGTTCGAAATATTGAAATGATATATATATATATATATATATATATATATATATATATATATAGTTTCAACTTCATTTCCGCTGGGCTAACTTTACGTCAAACGTTTGTTTTCCGGGATCAGAGTGTATACGGCGGAAGTGCCAAGCGCAATTCGGTAAAGCACCTCGTGTGACCACGATGGCGTTATCAGATTGTCCTGGGAGAATGTGCACACAGCTAGACACTCATTTGACACAGCCATATATCCCGATGTGATATATGCTCCGCGACCACATTTCTACATAAAATATTTACATTAGATATACCGTTTGTTTATGGTATATATATTCACTGAAATAAAGGCTTCATTTAATCATCTATCATTTGAGTTCGCGAAAACTTCTTTTAAACTATGTAATGTGTGTTATCATTTATCTGCGACTCCAGTATAGCTCCATTACAACGCGATAGATACTACCCACTGGACTGCATTACAACACTTTACAAATTAAAATACAGATGTATGGATTTAAGGTCCGATGTTTAACTGTCTACTATTGAGTATATTATCATAAGGGAGAGCACTATAAAAGATATATACTAAAAAGTTTATAATGCATGCATTATGATCTACAAAAAATTGTTGGTACGAATAAATTGGGTTGATGCTGCATACGTAATACATATCAAATGATTATTTGGGTATAGAATAAAGCGTTTTAAAGTGGCAGTTACGTTAGTTCTACTGTGCAAGTGTGTATTTTTTGTCAACAAAAACACTCGTCCACTTTTTCTTAATGAAAATTTATCAAAGATTAAAACGAGAGAAAATTTACCTAAATTTAACTTAAATCCCCATTCTTATTACATGAAACTGAAGTCCCTATTCCTTGTCACTAACTATCGTGAAACGTTACCATTGCTAATGAGATTTTTATTGCAAAATCTTTTTCGTGTCCCCAGAACCATGTGTCTTAAACGTTCTTCCGGCCTTCACTTATTGCTTTCAGTCCAGCATCTCGGGACAATAAACAAAACACTTATTCTCGGCACGCACGCAAAAACTTATACGAGGACATTTACTGATTCCAGATCTTGTTCCGCAGTATTACAGTAAGGTCAAGTTAGATTTCTTCATTACAAGTTATGATGTTCTTTTTTGCTTATTTATCGCCTTAAAATCTGTGTTTCCCTTATTTAGTGTTTGTTAATAAAGAAAACCTAGAAAATACGATCGCTTTCTCGCTAGATCAAAGAACAAATTATCGAAGACGCGCTCTTCACTGTTTATGGTTGGCGGATAAAATAATAGAGCAACTTGCGGGGACAATACGCGAGCACTGGACGCATATCGACCGGAATCTAGTTTCCCAAGCCGAGGTTAGTATTAACGATCTCAGGCGAATGGAAACATTCTAACATTGCACTGTATAACTCCAAAATCTCTCTTTATAAAAGTCACACATGTGACTCGGTTTATTTCTTATAGTATTGTACTGGAGTGCCAGTCACTGTCGGCGCTATCCTCTTGTCATCATGTGCGGCTCCGAGGCAAGGAGAGGGCTGAAGGCTTGAAAACGACTTCTTGTTAGCTCAACGCTAAGTACAAATTTTACTATGCGATGTTGGCCAAAAAAGGTTTCTCTAATTAGGACGGGCCCTCAATGAGTTGTGAAGAGATCAAATTCTCATTTGTTAGGAGAAAATTCAGGAACTAGTCTCCAGGATTACCAAGCGATTCATTAAGGAAAACTTCTGTTGATATCCCATTATACACGTGGTGGAAGTTTATAGAACTACTTGGAAGTGTTGTGTGTTCTCTGTAAACACACGTATATGATTTCGATTTGATATGTTAATTGAAATATACTTTTTCAACTAACAAACATTTTTTATATTGGAATTGCTAAACTTCAAAAACTGGCAAATATGCATCTTATTTTGTTATTGTGTTGTGTTAGTAGTTTTGTCATGGATTCTCGGACAGAGAAAGTTAAAAACCTGACAATAGGCGGGATATTCCCAATGTCTGGGAGCTGGGCAGGTGGGAAGGCTTGCCTACCTGCAGTTAAGATGGCCCTGGAGGACGTGAATCAGAGACAGGACGTTCTGAAGGAGTATAAGCTTCATATGGATTATAACGACAGTCAAGTGAGTAGAATTATTTGTAATACTTTCCTCCACTGCCTCGAATCATTACCATTTATGATTGGTTTAGACCAAGATTCAGAAAACATTATAAAAAAAAGAAACAGCCCTATCAATGAAATACCAAAACCATGTGTATTTTGTAGAAAATTAAGAATTTTTAAGATTTTAAAGTGTCAGGATTTGCACCATCCTATTTCTATTTACTGTGCTAAGTTTTCCTGGGTGTACAGAATAGCTTTGGGGGCCTAGCACTCTATGTCTTTACAAAACTCTACGCAGAGTCATTATAATCAGAAAATTATTGTAAGCCATTACTATGGAAGAAGAAATAATTGAGGAAGATTACATTTCAATAATAAGTAATGTTTAATAAAAGTATGTTGTTCACTATCAAGTTTATACAATGATGATTTATCTATTTTGACTTTGGTGTATCAGTCTAAGATACAGAACTAAGATGATTATGGCTCGAGTAAACAAAAAACGGTCTCCGTCCTTTTTAACATGCTAGCCATTGACATAAACAATATATGTGGAATAAAGATAGACACTTGGCTGATATCGTGTGCAACTTTCACATTGTTACCAAATGTTTACTGTGAGTGCAAGATAAACGTGCAATACTCTGGAATACTATTGCCAAGACATGTACCATTTTTTACAGATCTTAACATTGTTACTTGCATGCAAATGAACAATTCTATGGAAGAACAAAATACGATATCTGCATGATAAAAACTTCATTTTCAAGTTTTAATCGATCATTCTGAAGTTCAACATCAAGGCAACTAGTCAAATGAGAGTTGATTCCAATTATTGTAGATTGTCTGGGTTCAGAAATGGATTATCAATATATAATTAACTCCCTTAACACTTTCTCTCATATAGACTGGTTTAACCCTTTCCCTTATATAGACTGGTTTAACCCTTTCCCTCATATAAACTCATTTTGACGCCCTCAATAGGTATCACATAAAGCCTGATCTGCAGAAAACCACAGTTAAACCTTACCAAATTTAATTACAAAATCATCATTTCCAGGACACCGAGGAGCAGCGAACAGCATAAAACCTGATAGGTCTTTTCATGGTTTCCTCTATGAGGGAAAGGGTTAACTAAACTTTTATTATATAATGATATTTTGTATTATTTGAGATTGTATTACAATTTACTTTTTTAAATGCAATCATAGAAGATTACAATGCAGAGTATGTAACTAAAGGATCCACGGCAAAGTGGTTATGGAGTTGCTCCTAAAATAAACAATTTGATAACCCCTGTGTATTGTGGACATATTGAAGTTTTTAAGATCTTTTCTTTTTCTTTTTTCTTTTTTCTCTCTCTCTCACTCTCTCTTTTAATTTTTTTAATCTAATAATTACAGTAATGGCAAGCGTGAAAAGAGAAGAAAATGTAAAACAAAATCTAAGAGACATATGTGTACTTTTAACTTCATTGCTCAGTTTAAAATTGTTTTAAGGATTTACTGGTGGGAATCGAGGACACATTTAACTGGTTTAATTGTGCTGCTTGTTAATCAAATTGGAAGATGAAGATCGACATGCTTGGCGTTAAATCAGATAATGTGTTCGTTTTCTGCTTTCAAGATTGTTAACGTAAATTGCATGTTTGTATAACAGATGGTGTGCTTTCAACAAAAACAATACCTAGTATCAAAACTGGGATTCTTTTCTTCCTTTTTTCTTCCTTTTCTCTCTTTTTTCTATCAATTCTATCTATTCGGTCGGTAAAGCTTTTTTATTTAATATATGCTCTAACGTCTTATTTAGAATACATTCGTAGGTTTTAATTTAGTTGCGGCGAAAACTCACTTCATCTTGAGAGACTTCGGTATATATTGCCACGTCTGTGTCTGACCGGCACTGTCACAGTGCTTTGAATCAGACGGCTGCTGGCATCAACTGTTGATTACTATCACACACATAGCGATCATGGAAGTAATTGATGGTTTTTATATTACACATACATACATACATACATACATACATACATACATACATACATTCTTTTAACGAACATGTATGTTTTTAGTGACGTTTCATGCCGCATACATATTTATTAAATCGATTCATAATCACTCAAAATATACTATAGGCACGTCCCTTTATTCACATGTTAACTAAAATCTTCAGATGCAGTGTTAAGAAGCAATCAATAAAAGTAAACACAACCAGTTTTCTTTAGAATTATAGTTCAAAGCCGCATGACAGTCATGAAGACAATACCCACGATGTTGTGGGTTTGAACCATTTAAGAAGCAGCATATCAATTGCCTTGTCAACATCAATAGGGTTACTTCGTTTTCTTTAATCGATACACATATCGCAGGGTTAACTATGAAAATCACTTTTATTACCACGTACGATAGATTTCAGTATATTTGTGCCAAGTTTTGAATATGAGTGAGTATGGGAAGACTTTGTGTAAGTTAATCCCAAGTCAAGTTGGAGACTACATATTACGATGTTGGTGAATCGGAAAGGAGAGAGATGGATGATGAACTGCTGGAAGCGATCGATGTAGTCTGCATCTGCGTTGAAATTGTCTCAAGTTTCTCTATCGTTTAAGACGAAGCTTCAGTCGGTGTGATGTAAGTCATAACAACTAAATAGTTGCCATGGAAAACACGTGATTAAATAGTTTATATGTCATACCGCCCCTGTCTTCTAAAAGTCTTGTATTTGGAATGTTCTGCCTCGTGTTGTCGGTGAATTCATGTTTATGACTATGATATAATTGACTATAATGTTTCTTATTGTTTTTGTCATTGTGTATAATGCTGAAAGCAATGCAAGTTTGCACCAGTTTTGACATTTAATGCAATGCTTTTAAAGCTCAAGGTATAAATCTATTTTTAGAGCCAGGAATCCCGCTTAATATGAATTAAATATATAATCTAAACAATTTTGGGGATGATATTCATGAGGTTCATTGATCCTTGTTTGACTTCTGAACTACAAGGCACCACAAAGCAACGACGGCTTTTAGTGTGGCTATATACCAATTCACGGACAAGTATTCCGTCATGAAATGCTTGATACACTCATAAACAATGTCGATTTATTTCCATGCCATTTATGTGAGACGAACACCTTTAAATAGTCTAGACTAAGAGACATTTGTAGCATCTCTATCCGGATATTTATGCCTTAAATAATGTCATTTTATTGAATGGACTGCCTTCTAGACTTTGAACATACAGTTTCTATGATCAGTATTTCTTTTTGATGGTCGGTCCACGTGCAGAAAGGTTTAGTCACGGAGGCGTAAACTAAGATATGTTATTGTACTGAACATTGTAGTCTGTCCCTCACTTAAATGTACAATCATATTATTTATCGAAGTGTTTATTTATCTTTTATTTCTTGAAGCAAATTTTCCTCGCTGAGAACATTTTCTAAAGTATAATATGCTTTTCTGTTTTTACTGAATATTGTAGTTTGACCCTTAGAATAAATCGAAAGCATCATCACTTAAAAATGCATACATTATTCATCGTAGGATTTTACATTTTGTACTTTTTGCAACAATTTCCTTGTTGAGCACTTTCTCCATAGTATAATATACACTTCTGACTCTGACATTAAGCGTATTTTTTTTTTTTTTTTGATAATGAATATGCTATATACCATAATGAAAAACAAGAACAATAACAAGATGTTTGCAACCATATGCGACATGAAACCTTTCGAACGAAGTGTCAGATTTACATTTTTATGAATTAATGGCCCTTAAAAAAGTGTGTAGTAACATTTTTAGTATTCGTGTTATTATGTTTAATTTTGAAATTCAACTGCAAATGCTTAAATTACATTTGGTAGAATCCCTACTTGTATAACGTAATGAGAAGACTGTGCGTAACGTCTAATAATATAACACTTTAATACTGGGTTTTGAATAATTGCAAATCGTGAAATAAGATGCATACACACTTTTATAATTAGTTTGATAATTACAACTTAAAAGCTTACAAAGTTTGGGATAACGATGACATATTAGTATTGACTTATTTGAATTTCTGATTCTGTGCGGTATTTGAACGGCATTTTTTGTTGTCTTGTTTCCATCAAAAGCCGTTATAACCAAGTTGTAAATGAATAAAACATTTACTTTGCGAAGTCCCGTTTTTTAATTAACACATTTGTATAATCACACTGAAAACGTATAGGTAAAAGGGCGCCTTGGTCAAGTGGTAACGTACATAACTCCCGATCTGAAGGTTGTGGGTTCGAACCCCGTTACAGGCATAAAGAACTGGTCCACGACAGGAACCTCCAAGAAGGATTTTATTAGTTGTACGAATCTAATCGATATAAAATAAAACAAAGTTTATACTATACATTTGACTACCAAATTATTGAGCTTTTCTACCGTGAATGCGCCGATAACATACGTTTTGTTTTGGTCTAGATTTTGTTATATAGTAAATTATTCAATCTGAGTGTTAGACTGTAAACAAGTCCGTATTCTCTCTCTCTCTAGTTAAACAGTTTAGATTTACTTATTAGCAACCAAATGTCTGTAACAAAAACACCAGCTTACGTCGCAAAAAACAGGCCAAATATGATAGTATCACAAATTTCCTTTTCACAAATTTCCTTTTATCTCTGAGAAAAAAAATATCAGCAAATGAATATAGAAATGACCTGTTGAAATGTTGAAAAAAATTTAGCTATGCTATGAAAATCATTTTTAAACCATCTAAGGTTTAAAGAGTCACCCGAGTACCTTCAGACTTAATGTAACATTACAGGTTACTTGGGATTTTACGTGCCGACTCCTAACAGGAGCTGCTCTCACTGCAAGTATCAAATATCCTTTATGTATTTTGTTCAATAAGTTGCTCCCATAGATTTATTAAAAAACTGCCTTCCTGGGGAAGGCCATGCTGCAAGGGTAGGTCATGCATCAGTTCACATCATATCCCAGATTGAGTGTTGTAAACAAACTCTGATGTTAACACATGTTTAAACTAACAGCACTTATATTTTCGTTATCCTTCTCCAATATTGTGAGAAACGTGCCACATCGGATTGCGTTGTCATCCCGCTGATTGATGCTGTGAGCACGAGATATCCGTGCCTTCATATGACTTCCTCGCAAATATATGGTTTCATTGAATAGAACATGTTACATAATTGCTTCGAAATTCCTGAAAATAGCTGCATAATTCGCTTTTTCCATTGCATACATTTAATTACATCCTTTTAATGATATAAAATTGAATCAATGTAGAATTCCGAACTTGTTTGCATTACGCCTGTAATTTTGTTACAGTTTATTATAGGCATTATTGAATCCCGCTTTCTTGTGTGCTAGTAACGAGGAAAACATATTAGATTGTGTTCACACTGTTTAATAGTTTTCATAAAGACGTTACTGAGGACGTTATCTCATTCTTCAAAATTGACATTTGCATGTTTGAATTCTTTTTCTATTTGATATAAATAATTAAATATTTCTAAATTCAGTTTGTCAGAGCAGTGTATCAGAATTGTTATTCAATTATTAAGCTCTAAAATGATCAACTTTATCATTGTAATCTGTCAATTATTTTTCAAGGATAGTTCCAGGACTAGTTGGACCAGTGTCAGGATATTGTTAATGGGTGTGGTATGATGCCAGATGTTTACGACGTGATACTGAAGTTTGGCAGCACTATATCTGTCTCAAGCAGACATAGTCTCCAAAATGACTGAACAAAGCAAAAAAAAAAATCGTGTTTGAACCATGTAGTTGTATAACTGGTCATTATATAGAAGAACAATACCACTGCTACTAATCAACACTTGTACTGTTTTTGTATCAGTTGTACCTAAATTAAGTATTTTTAAGCATGTATAGAAAACTCCTTTTTATTCTAAGACTACACATGTGAGTAAATTCGATATTGCAAAATATCTGATTCTTTTCTTTAATTTATGCTTTATTTTTCGAGTTTACCATATTTTCCTTTTTTGGTCAAATATCTCTTCTCTTTGGAAAAAGGTATTATCTCTTCACTATTTAAGATTTGATTCTCCAGTGTGTATTTTTGTTTGCCTTTTTAACATGGATGTGAAATAAAGATTGCTTCATGCAAGAATGATATTCTACAGGCTGAGACAAAGTATACTTTTATTGTAGATAACAGACATGTCATAGATATTGGTATCCTCATCAGTTTTCTAGGATTATAGCAGTTGGCATGGACATACCTGCTTATTTGTTTATTTTCTTAGGTTATTAACGTCCCACCGACAGTAATCCAGTTATATGGGGATAGTGTTTCTGGTGCTGTCACACTAAGGTATCACGCCGTAGACAAGAGACAGAAAACAACGGCCAGTCACATGATCCTGACACTGGGCCAGACTAGGAAATACCCTTATTGTACAGAGGGCCAAGAATAAGTGAAAATATACCAGTACCATTTGTAACGGCTTCAAATACTTGTCTATAACTGTTAATAATCAAAACTGGAGAAATAGGCTGATAAGCTCGGTTGGCTTGAGAACTAAGGTCTGGCGCACATAAAAATGTCTTTTATGATGCTTGACAGATGAGTCACTGATTGGGCGTATTTGCTCGTAACACAGATTTTAAATTAGGGAAGAAACTAAAGCCAACTAGGGTGCTATTCCTATTCAAGAAGTACCATAAAATATGTCTTAATTTACACTTTACAATTAATATATTTACTGAAATATTAAATCTCAAACATAATATATTCTACCAGATGAACGGTCGAATATATATCCTGATATTCACTTTTTGATACATGTAGTAAAATATAAACGATAAAGCAATATTACGCTTTATAAAAAAATATATATTTACTTAATGTGGTCCTTGTTCATGAAATGCTCATTGTGCGATGCCAGACGGTTAGAATGCTGAGCCGTTAATTAAATGGTTATCTGACCAGGTACACATATTGATATGGATACCCTCTAGACCCCACCTGCTGACAAAGGCAATATCAAATAAAGGCAATATTGTTGATTGTCTGGTTGAATATGTAAAGCATATGTACTGAGCGATTTGTCATTCAGTACGAGACGCAGACAATTTTTGGTTTTGTTTATAGGTAGGGACATTGATCAAATAGAAGAGGCGCGCTTACGAAAGAAACCATTGAAAACTAAACTGAAAACAAAAAACTTGAAAGAGGAAAATTTGCATAAAGTTGTTGAAAATATATTCTTTTTTTTAAAATATTTGTTTGCAAAAGAAAGTGTGCCTTAAGAATTTCCTGAATCGTAAGTATTACTTCTCTCCAAATAATTTCATGCTTCGGTTGCAATCAGTCTAATTACTTTCGAAATAAAAGAAAATATATTCTTAGCTGTTTATCAGGACTTTAATGTTTATGTAATATATGTATATATATATATATATATATATATATATATATATATATATATATCGTAAACAAAAGGTAAACTTAAATCAACACTGTATGTAACAGAATTTAGATTTTGAATCACATTGCATTACGTATCGTCAATTGTTGATATATTCGTCCTTTATGGCCCGGTCGGTATACGTACTTTACAAATTGTTTCCCGAGTTGATTTAAGTCTTTTTTTATATATGTTGGCCACTTTTTGAATTCCTAAATCGCCAAAGACCAACGCTACACTGTATAATGAATACATATACTTTCATAATAACATGGTTATAACAGGGATTCAGCGTAAAACACAAACACACATTCATTTCACAGATTGGCCAGATAAAAATTATCTTTATTATGAATAAAAGAATCAGCAATAAATTATCTAATTTAGGTACAAGGTATTTTAGATTAAGAAATTCATCGTTGTTCGAAATTTTGCTAAAAAATAAATTCAAAGGTATGTTTTCTCGTTTATTTGTTATCTGTTATCAACATTTATCAGGTATAAGATGAACGATCGCAAAACACTGACACCTACACGGGAGATGTAACTTCATAGGTCTATTTATCAGATTATCCCGGGTCTTCTAGATATTGTACAAGAATGTAATGTTTTTCCGGTAAATAACTGCGTTAGCTTGTGTACATGCCACGAACATACGAGCAGAGGGAAGATGTAGTGATGATGAAATTATATCTAATTTTGTTCTGGAATGTACGCATGCCTTTTAAGTTTATGTGAGCAAATGTGTAGTACAGAACAGCATAAGCTGATGTAGCTGGTGGTAGATGTTTACTTAGGAAGAATATACACGCTTTGATTGAGAGCAACAACAAACAATTTCAAAGTGTTTGTCGTAGATCGGTAAAAATGCAAGGGCTTTTGTTTTTGTTTGTGGTCAGTAATTTCGTCACCGTTTCTTGGACAGCAAAGAACAGAACACTGACAATTGGCGGCTTGTTCTCTCTGTCTGGTGCCTGGCCTGGGGGGAAGGCATGCCTTCCTGCGGTGAGGATGGCCTTGGAAGACGTTAACCGGAGACAAGATATCTTAAAGAACTACAAGTTAGAGATGGAGTATAAGGATTGTCAGGTAACATGATATTTTGACTATAAATGCAGTGGCATGTAACTCCTGATAAACACAACATTTAATCATTTATCTAAGACAAAGACTTATTCAACCGAGATACGAAACGGTCCGAAACAACGTTTTCGCTCGTGACGAAAAAAGACAGGTAAACGGGATTTGAACAAGATCTCGTTGACACGCTTAACATCTTGCAAACGATTGACAGACAGACACTTTAAAAGAGATCTTTGATCCAACGAGAGACATGCAAATGTTGTTTAATCGGCAATGAATTGAAGAGAAAAATCAGTATATTTGTAATTGATATGAGCAAATTTACACATCTCATGGTCACATATCATACACGTAAGCTTATCGAGAGCTTCTCTTGACTTGCTCTTTACCTACATCAGAGTTGCGGATCTCTGTTAGGTTAAAATGTTTTTGATCTAAAAACACTTCGGATAACACATTTTTGTATGTATTATTTTCCACGCATAGTTACTCGGGGTATGCTTTCATTGTCTCACTGGTTTCACGATTGAGACCATCTGTTATTTTTAATGACCAATGAAAATTAGCATGATGATGATTACATATACAGCGACAGTAATTTGTACATGTATTCCTGCATGTATTTTTTTTTAAATTTGTTATGTGTTGAATTTATGTTTAATAATATAGCCTTTGGATATAAAAAGTAATATTCTATTACTTTTGTAAGCCACACAATTCACAAACAAAATCATTCATTAATTTTCCTACAAGCTCTGATATGATAATTATACATGTACTTCGAACTTATCGTGGCTTATTCCTGTCAATTCGCGAAGCTAAGTTTGTGTTATCACGTTTCAAACGCACAATGACTACTAAATTGTTTATATTTATGCTTTGCACTGAAGAATCCATTATATAAAACAGAGCTTATAAATATTTAAAATGACCATCACATACGCCACTCTGTCTCAGCGCAACTATTTATTGTTAGTTCTAATGATACCTTTTTTTGTAAAATGCCATATATTTACACCAGACTTGCTGAAAACCCATGTAAAGGCCCATTATTCTTCGGACGATAAGCAAACTGTGTGTTACAAATTTGTTAACTCTGTACACACTCGTTGATGTTAACATAACTGCAATGCATACATAAGAAAGAATCTTCTGCTAATAATCATTCAGGTGTCTACAAAAATACCTGATCGGCATATACCAAATAACTTTGTCAAGTTTCTGACGTTTGTCTTTGCTTGCGTATTCCTCCGTCAACGAATCGAGAGTACATAAATTGATGACGTGGCAGATAAATGATTCAGTTTTAGACATCTATACAAAATACTAAACGGCGTCATTTGATAACAAGTTTAATTGCGTTTGACTGTTATTTTACAGCAGATATTTGCACATGATGTTACATTTGCGTTAGTCTTTATCATGTCAATGTAATTTAATATTTCCTTTTTTGTTAAAATTGTATCATTATGAAATATAATGGGCCTTTAAATGACCAGACGAGAAAAGAAAAATCACACATTTTCCTGAAATGATTGCTAACGTTCATAATTGAATACGATATTTAAGACAGTCATGATCTACGCTAAAGCTACGTAAAGTTACTAAAACCCGAACTATAATGATGTTATTTGTATGATAAAAGTTTTCATCGGTCGTTCAGAGCCAGTAATAATGAATCTATTACTATCAAGGCACCGATAACGCACATCCTCACCACCACTCCACTTCCCGTCATGCCGCTAGTATCCTATTAAAAACCTGTCTGCGATCTGACTAGTATCATATCATTAAATGCTTTGAAAGTGCACAGAAACAATTCCCTTGCGTATTGACATGTACAGTTTATATCGGATTTTTTTTCTAAAAGGAGAGAGACATTTTATATGCTGATATTTTGCGAACGAGATATTTAATGTAATTTGTTGTAATGGAGCGGACTGATTTCTTTTCGACGTTACTCATGCGATCGGCTGCTAAGCAACACAAACTGGATTATTTCTAAAATTGGTTGGAATCACAATCGGAGTAATCATACCCAAAACCGGTTTAGTCTCATCATATACAAGTTGTTCTCGCTGTTATATTGCAAA
>CM037781.1:73209380-73233790 GCA_021229015.1 Solen grandis | reverse complement strand
ACACGTCAATGGTTCGAATCTCGGATTCGCCATAGAAAATTTGCCTTTTCGAATTGGGAAAAACAGACACGGGGATGCACAACAAGCACGCAATAAATACACTCTGAAAAAAATTTGATGAAAATCGGTTTAGAAATAATGGCTGTAGACCGCGTACAACGTTTTTTCACAACCTCTTGTCTGACGTCATATGACGTCATAGGCATACGAAAATCAATGAATTGAAAATTTCTGAATCTGATATATTGGCCATTAAATTATTAAATGGTCCTGGGTCCTTAGAAACAAATAGAAATTTATGCGTAGAAAAAAGAAATTCGTTTTGACCTTATGACGTCATATGACGTCAAATGACGTTCTTCTTCACAGAAAGTAAAATTCATGTAGTGATTTACATTCACATCAAACATCTCCTTCCTTTCACTCATCTAGAAGCGATTTTATACGTATTATTGGTTCGAATCTTGGATCCGCCATAGAACCTTAAGAAAAACGGACACCGGGATGCACAATTAGAAAGTAACATATACATTCTGTAAAATTTTGATGAAAATCGGTCCAAAATTAATGGCCGTTAACAGCGTAGAAACTTTTGTAGACAACGTCAAGTGTAACGTCATATGACGGCATAGGGAAATACAACTAGATTTCGTTTGTCCCGAACAAACCATTGGGCTTTCTGCTCTCATGACCTTAGTGTCATTGTGACCTTTGACTTTATGTCCCTACCAAGTTTTACAGACATAGGCTTATTTCTTCTCAAGTAATAAATAAAAAAGATTTTATATTAAGTGTCACTTTGATCCTGACCTCTGACCTTATGACCTCAAAATTTAAAGAAAGAATCGTGAACTTGCCATGGACAATGTCCCTAACAAGTTTCACAAATTTAGGCTTATTCATTCTCAAGGAATTCAGCGGATAATGATTTTCATCACTGTAATATCACTTAAAATCAATAGGTGTCTTCAACTGACAATGGGCAATTTCCCTACCAAGTTTCAAAAACCTATGCTTATTCCTGTCAATTTATTGTGCGGACAAGGATTTTACACTTAGTGTCAATGTGACCTTGACATTTGACGTAATGACCTCAAAATCAATAGTGATCATCCACTATCCATGTCAACCTCTCATCTAAGTATGAAGACAGCACACATATTAGTTATCAAATTATTATGAGGACATTGATATGGCTAACGGACGGACAGACAGAAAAGCGCCTTATCATAATAAGGGCGTATAATAAAACTTGGTCTCGTAAGAAAGCTCTTACAATATCAATTATTTCACTATTTTTATTGTTTTCACCTAACTGTAACGGATCTTTAGGTATGGATAACTAAAGTACCACGGCAAAAGTGCATGAATGAATCGTCTAAATTCTTATTTTTCTTGAAACTTCATTATATGGTATCCAATTTCATAAACCTAGTTACTGTTAGAAAGGACTTCAAATTGTATCTTTAATCACTTTTAAGATATGGATAGCTTTACCTCTAGAAAACTGCAAAAAAATCGGCAGAAATATGTTCATGTCGTTTTATTTTCGCCCTAAAACTTTATGAATCCTAGCCCAATCTTTAAAATTCAAACTCTTTTAATAGGATTTTCTGCAAATATAACTTACAGTGTATCAGTACCACTTAACCGTGACGTCACTAAAACATCAAAACCAAGACAAATCTGTCATCTTTTTAAAAATATTTTTGCCTTCTGACGTCATATGACTTCAAATGACGTTCGTCCTCATAGAATAGTCTTAGAGACTAATATTCAGTCAATATAATCTGGAAGCGACTTAATACGTATTTAAAATTTGACGTCAATGGTTCGAATCTTGGATTCGACATAAAAACTTTGCCTTTTCGAATTTGGAAAAATTGACACCAGGATGCACAACTAGACTGTAAAATATACATTCTGTGAAATTGTAATGAAAATCGGTCAAGAAATGATGGCTGTGGACCGCGCATTTTTAGACGACGTCAAGTTTGACGTCAAAACACGCCAAAGGCAAATGAAAATCACTGATATTCAAAATATAGTATGTGAAGCATATGCCTTTAAATTTTCAAGGTGCTCGGACGTTTGCAACATATAAATGTTAACAAGTGAAAATAAGAAATTACTGTTCACCTCATGACGTTACATGACGTTCATCCAAAGAAAAAAACGGATACCGGGATACCAAACTAGAGCATTACATATACATTCTGTGAAATTTTGATGAAAATTGATTCAATAATAAGGGCTGTAGATTGTGTACCTTTTTGTCCTGACGTTATATGACGTCACATGAATATGAAATACATTGCATTCAAAAGTTAATGATTTGATGTATATGCTAATTAATGTTTATGGTCATGGGAACATATTTAAATTAACGCGTAGATATCAGAAATTCCTTTTGACTTTTTGACGCCATATGACGTCAGATGACGTTCATCTTAATAGAATGTAAACAAATTTTGCAGACTTATAATCTTATAAAAAATCAACTTTCTAACTCATCTAGAAACGATTTTATATGTATTTGAATTTTGACGTCAATGGTTCGAATCTTGGATTCACCATTTAACCTTTGCCTTTTCGAGTTTTGAGAAACGGACATCGGGATGCATAACTAGAGCCTAACATACACATTCTGTGAAATCTTGATGAAAATCAGTCCAGAAATAATGGCTGTAGACTGCGTACAAACCTTTTCAGCTGACGTCAAATCTGATGTTATATGACGCCATATGAATATGAAATTCATTGCTTTTAAAAGTTCATGATTTGAAATATATGCAATTAAATTTTCATTGTTCTGGGCCATTGGCATCACATCGAAATTAACACAAATATAAGAGGAAGAAAAAAGAATAAGAAAAAAAAAAGTACAAACCCAATAGGACTTTTAGCCTGTAGGCAAAAAGTCCTAATAAAAATAGTACAAACCCAACAGGACTCTCTGCCTGTAGGCAGAAAGTCCTAACTAGATTTCGTTTGTCCCGAACAAACGATAGGGCGTTCTGCTCTGCAAGCCAATTCAAGCCTGATAGGTTGGAATGAATTTCTTTATATGTCATGTTACTTTCCGCTATTTACATTTCATTGTGGTATGTTAAGATATCAACATTATACATAAAATGTTTATAGACTCTAGGATTTGAGTTGCACCTTTTTTCTAAATTATGCTGCAGTCTCTTTCGGTGTATGCAAATCACCTTCGCCATACTCTGACAGAGAAAATTCTTTAATGCTGTAACAAATCCAACATCGTGAATGGAACCCAACTAAATTCATTAAGGACCTAAATTTAACCACATTAAGTTTAGGTTGTTAACAATAGTGAAAATACAACATTTTGTTCTTAATTTCTTGATCCTTGACACGATTCTGTTACCACTGTTGATGAGCATGACGAAGACTAGTACCTACGTGAATCTTCTCATAATGTGATTTGAATTACTGATCCTGTCTCCAAACGTAGCGATGCATGCATCAGAATGATGAAAGTGTACATTAAAAGTGTACATTATCAGTTTTAAATATGACTTCATCATCAGCCTTATAAAGGATGTCGCTTTAACACAGAGATGGTGGTAGTTATTCACAATGAATTAACTGGCAGGTGTCTGTGGTGTTCTCGATGTGATGCATGCTGTTTATTATCAGATATCTAGCTTATATTGGTTTTGTATATTGTACTTCCTTTTAATTGAGTACACCTTTCAGTCAGCTTTGGCTCTTTGTCCTCTTAGCCGGACTTCGCAAATCTGGTCGTCTGCCTGTTTATGTTTAACGTCCAACCAACAATATCAAATTATTTTGGGACGTTTTCCTACTTAAGACTGGTATATTTTATGTTTGGTTTAACGTTCCATTAACATTATTTCAGTCATTTGGGGATTCTTGTCAACATGAGAAAGATGCTGATACACAAAAGAACGCGAGTGAGTGTTGGAGAATAGCACCGTATCTATTTTCTTATTAGAATATTCGTATATATTACAAGTAGGTAACTGTCATAGGTATAGATTTAATATAAATGTTTTCATATACTTTAACCAGAAGCTCGGAAAATCCGCTATTGTTTTAAAAAGCCCTAAGCCCGAAGAATTGTTGTTGGAAATTGACCTTGGTAATTAAACAATTAAATACATGTACATTAACATGGGTCGAACAGCTATCTTTGTCGAAAAGATGCCATGAGTGAAGTGGCCGCCGTTTAACCGGGTATTCGTGAGAAATGTCATACGCCGCCATGCGTATACAGTTTATGATTTGTTTCGTTAATCGAGTACAAGAATAAAATAGTTGCCAAATCGGTTATATCTCATTTTGACTACACCCAGTTCATCTACTGTATAAAGTTATTTCACACCTTTCCAGACATGTTTCCAGATTGTCTAACACATGCATTGCTACATGTAAAGGATATATAACTAATTGTCTCTTATTAAGTAGGGAAATATCATCATGTGTTGGGCTTTCAATATTTTGTAATGGTATCCATGTTTTTAACCAAGTATTATTGTAAAATTATCTAAATGTAAAGTATTTAATATTTTACTAAATATTTATGATATAACAATGATATTGTGTGCATATGTATCATCCCCGCACTAATTCACTGTGTCTTCCGCATAAATATACATTCATCTCTCTCTCTCTCTCTCTCTCTCTCTCTCTCATCCTATATTTTGAGCTAATGGTCATTAATGTTATCATGTATGTGGTTTCGAGACATATTTTAATTTGCAGAGAGTTTGATTTGTAGACACAATGGGTTTCAATCGGAAGAACAAATTAAAAAAAAAAGTCTATTTAAAATCTGTGTATTTTACTCGCCGTTTTAACAATCAAAATAGTTTAAAGAATACCCTATGATTCGCTCATTTGTGATATAAAAATAAGTCCATAAGTCACACACATGTGTGCCCGCATACTCCCTTACAAATGTATTTTTGATACATGTATCATCATTATCATCATCATCATCGTGTACATTTAAGATTTTTTTTTTCTCTCTTCGAAATCTATTCTGTGCCTCATACCTAGATTGGAAACAGTTTTATTAATATTATTATTCTATGAATATTGGTGTGTTTAAAATAGAATTTCAAATTATTGCTAAAAATTGTAATCTTTTAGTACCGTAAATAACATTCACTCTGTGTACATGTCAAAAGTCTTCTCCTCTGGGGGTGGTATACCGGCAGCGGCGAGACATAAAGGTGACATATCCGGTCAAAATAAACACATGCTGTGCCTGCTGATGAGACCTTATGGCACGCCTCCGGTATTGCGAAACACACTTTTTTCACTTAATTATACATAAAAGATTGTGGATATGCAAGAAAATGTTCTAACCTATTGTATCTCTAGCAAACTGTAATAATATGGAAATGAGATCTTTAGCAAACTGTAGTAATATGAAAACAAGATCATTTTCTTTTAACTATTATCATGTCAGTGAACTCTGTGTTATCAAGAATAAAATACATCAGTTACTTTATAACAAATCTTCCATTCCCATGTAGGTTTTATGTTTATTTTTCTATTGTTATGGCTTGCAATAATTCCTGGTTTTTCATATTAAATATTAAGACATAGCAGTGAAGCATATCACGAAAACGTGGTCCCGTTTTATCATTGTTTGTTGTTTTTTTTGTTTTTTTTTCCATATGAAAGAGACAGTTGTTGGATACAATTAAGTTTGGGTGTGATACCCATGCTAATTTCGAAAAAAAAATGCTCTTCGAAATATACGTGTCCGAGGTATAGCACCGATATACTGTAAACATGTTCCTGTGTAGAACTAGTACTTAGAGCTCCGTGTTCTCAAAGCAATACCGATGCATCTTGTACACATCATATACGTATTAGGATTTACGCGATCATCGGAAAAAATGCTCCGGTTTGGATTTTCAGTCTCCGCCTACCTTAATTTTGATTATCTCCGTACTGATGAAAAAGGGGGGAAAAAGAAACATTATTTGCACTCATTCATCCAATTTTTTTGGAAGTGTGTGTGCGCGCGCGCGTGTGCGTAATGAAAGAGAGATAGAGAAACCTAAATAAAATAGGAAATAATTAAATAAATAAACTATATTCGTAAATTACAATTATCTTTTGTTCACGAATTCATTAACTAATAAAGAAAAATGGGCATTCGAGTAAATACAGCAGTAAAAAATGTCCCGGGAAATAAATAATTACACGAAAGCAACATTTCGGACGATCTTGCATAAGTAGGTAAGTTTTAATTTGTTAGTTTTTAGACAGGTAAATAAAGCAAACATTGATCAAACATATCGATTACACATAATATTTTAAAATTATTCCACTTTAATACTGATATAGTCACGAAGCTATATTAAAGGTATTTACGTCTCTGATATAGTACTTTTCACACGTGCATCAAATTATATAACATCGCATGGCGTCTGCTCCTGAAAGTCACGTAGGCCATAACACATGTATAAAATAATAAAGTAAAAGTAATTTAACTATTGCAATTGGTAAAATATGAAAAAAATGTACTGCATAATAGTAGTAGCAAACTAGGAGCTTTAACGGGGATAAGTAGTAGCAAACTAGGAGCTTTAACGGGGGTTCCAGAGGTTCCAGTCCCAGATCTGGGTAAGTAGGTCAAGCCTACGTCATCATGGTCAATGATCTAGGTCACCGACTGCCATGCTCATGATTCAAGGTTAAGGTTGAATTGTGGTCAATGATCTAGGTCACCGACTGCGCATGCTCATGATTCAAGGTTAACATTATCTGGGCCAGTTTCAAGGTTTTACGAATCTAAGATATTTGTGCGCATAGCCATTTTATGGATCAAGAGGTGAAATTCAGGGCGAGAGAGTGATCATCACTGTGTAAACACTTGGTTAGACCTTGTTTAGGGTTATGTTACAGGTGGTCAACAAATCATAAACATCTCGCCAGAGCTGACTCTCCAAGCGATAGAGAGGTCATAAGAGGTCATGACACAGCGTTCAGAGCGGAGTTATTCTAAAGCGATGTTTACAGTCTTTCTCTTTTTTCTCTCCATCATTGTATAGAACTAATCAGTGAAGTTTTCAATTATGATTTAAATAATATGCTCTACTAACAAAATAGTAGAGTTTTTACCACAGTTTAAAACAAAAATGTTTATGATTCTTTTCTACTTCTATCTTTATAATTAGACCGTTAGTTAAACTGAATTTCTGTGGTTTTACACCCGACTGCAAATCCAAATGTAATGGATGTTTTAACCCGGGTTGGAGGACATAGATTATTATCTTACCAGGTGAAAAGTATTGATTTTACCACGATATAGTAGCCATCAGTGAACTAGCCAGAGGTTATTAACCTCTGAATAGTCAGTCCTGACATCATCAATTAGTCATTTACCTTTATTAACAACTACTGTACTTTATGACACATGACACATAATTATAAGGAGAAAGAACACACTCTGTCTTGAACAATCATGGGACAGAGTTGACTTGGTGATATGTTTTTTACACAAAAAAATGCTTTGTTTTTATCTCTTAGTGACTAAAGTTCTATCTGTGAAATGTTAATTCAAGTAAACATTGATTATTTACAATAACCTTTATTAAGGTGATCTGTTCACACATTAAAGGTCAGTTACCCTTATTGTCAAGGGTGATATAAGCAGATTTGTAATTTTGGAGGAAAAATGTTTGATTACTCAACAAAAACTGTAAGCACATAACAAAGTTCATGGCCACAGTATCTTTTTCTAATAAGAAAGTTTGATGTTGTTGTTGTAGTT
Organism: Solen grandis; assembly: GCA_021229015.1. Lineage (NCBI taxonomy): Eukaryota > Metazoa > Mollusca > Bivalvia > Adapedonta > Solenidae > Solen > Solen grandis. The sequence goes on along the minus strand of CM037781.1, from coordinate 73,226,007 downwards.
GTTGTATTGGAGTTTACCGTCGCTAATAAAGTTTGAGGTGTAACTTGAATATATATATATAATAAACTGGTGTAAAAGAACAAGAAATTTGTAATACTTTCTTGAACATTGTATGTCATGACAAATGCAACTAAACATACTCATTGATACAGAAGATTATACTGGAGACAAAGTAAATTATTTGGGAGTAATAAAGATAGTTTTTTTAAAACTTGACGTAGTCTCCATTGTATTCTTTTGTAGTGGGATGTGTTTTTATTTTAAATTAAAGTGTATGCCGTTTAAAAGAAAATTTCTACAATCATATACAAAATGCGTTAAATGTATGTTATGTATGTACCTGTTACACACACACACACAAACACACACACACGTTGTATAAATATAAAAAGGGAGAGACTATGAAGTGAATTTGTAGTCCTGAAAAGGACCGTGATTTTCCCGGGTTTAATCAAGGATTGGATGGTGGTTTATAGGGAAATGTTTATCACAACATTCATCTCCCATTATGTCGCAGTTGTGCTGTTGTCCCTGTTCTGATAAAACACAGCAGCACTTACTGCATTCTATATAGTATGGACTTCCACACTCAGAACATTGCCCGTTCATTACTGGATTCATATTGAAAATAATTACAGCTAGTTATGCATTTTCACACTCGTTTTAGGAAAATAAAGGTGTTGTTTTACTTTGATAGTACGCACTTGCTAATTAAATCGACATCTTTATGATGCAACCATTAATTTATTCACATAATACTTATCACACAAATGCAACTAAACATACTCATTAATACAGAAGATTATACTGGAGACATGATTTGAAATTTTGGGTTTAATATAAATAATTTGTTTTAATATAGTTGTAGTCTACAATGTATTCTTCTGTAATTGAGTGCGTTTATTCGAATTTACTCAAGCGATGTACGTATTTCATACGTGATTAAATACAAATAACCACACATACCGCTAGCGAATGTAAAGATACTGCAATAAAACGGTATCTACTTGCCACTCACCATGTGTTTATAGAGATGAAGTATTGATAAAATTGTCACCCAATTGTTGGACTTAGTGTAGTTTAACGCTTTATCAGTAAGCGCTGTTTTGTGTATTTCAACAGTTAAATGAAAAGGTGAAAATACTCGTTGTCAACAGTATTTCATTTGCCAACCATTCTCGATAAGCAAATATTTTCTTTCTCACTTTTTCAACTAATGATATTCAAGAAGTACAAACACATTTGTTTCTAAAAACTAGATTTTATTTTACAATCAAGGAATATGTACACATAAGAAATACACAACAGTAAATAATAAGACAACATTCACTTATGCAATGCAGACTTAATTATAAAACATGATCTTGGGAACAAATAGAACTAAATCAAGCGGAAACAATAACAGTAAAACACTGATGATGGTATTTAACAAACGTCAATCAACACAGAGTTTAAGGAATTCTGTAATGTCCATAAGCAAGGCTGGAAATTCCGTCTTTCATCCAGTACCTTTTATCATCGAAAGCACTCAAAGAAGTTTTGTTTATTTTATCACAATACATAATATGGTAATCGCTTCGTAATCCATACATTGTATATTTAGTTGCGTATTGTTTAAAATTTTCTTGTAATGTTCATGTAAAATGAAATCCCTTTACATCGTTTTTCATTCACTTCTCTATTGTCTTTGTCATAAATAAAACTATACATTTTTGGTCTCAAAGCTACAAACTCTTTTATAGGAATCCCACCTAATTCGTCTTTCATTACACCCACTTTTTTCTTACGTTCATTGTTGAATAGGGGGTGGTTTGTAGGATAGCTAGAAGTGTCATATAAGTGAATACTCTGCATCATATCTCTATACACATCTTCTGTCTCCACATAAAACATGAAACTATCCGTGTCGGTCGCTAACAATGTTAAATTATCTTGATATTTGCGTTTCATATGGTTGTAATAATAATTGTACAAAAGATACTTGGCTAAACCTAATATCACCATACCACAGTACACAGGTTGAACAAAGTTAACGTTGGTATAATTACACTCAAAAAATTTCCTTTATGTGTTGTAAAGGAAACATTATTGTAAATCGTTTAAAGTGGTGTAATTTGTTTTTCAAGCATTCTAAAAAGACAAAACAAGCAAATGCCTGCATGAAGTGATGTTTCTTTGTGTTGTTTATTGTACCAAGTCACAATTGTGTTGTGAGTAAAATGAGTAATTTATGAGTAATTTATTAGTAAAAATGAGTAATTTATGAGTAAAAATGAGTAATTGCTCATTCTAGTGAGTAAAAATGAATAACAACTAAGTAATAAACAAAACTTTTTTTATGTGTTGTATAGATAACATTATTGTAAATCGTTTAAAGTGGTATTATTTGTTTCTCAAGCATTCTAAAAAGACAAAATAAGCAAATGCCTGCATGAAGGGATGTTTCTTTGTGTTGTGAGTAAAATGAGTAATTTATGAGTAAAAATGAGTAATTTATGAGTAAAATGAGTAATTTATGAGTAAAATGAGACATTTATGAGTAAAAATAAGTAATTTATGAGTAAAATGAGTAATTTATGAGTAAAGATGAGTAATTTATGAGTAAAAATGAGTAATTTATGAGTAAAAATGAGTAATTCTTACTTCTTCATATTTTTGCGGAAAGGCTGGATGTCAGTTACGAAGATCAACTGTTTTTATAGAATTGGGACATTTCTGTGTACATTATAACTAAAACGCAGGACTCATTTTTTTTTTAATTTATTGGTACAATAACATTATATGACATACTGTTCAACAGTTTTTAAATTTATTGGTACAATAACATTTCATGACATACTGTTCAACAGTTTTTAAACATTACTCTTGCGATAGTTCTGGAGGGTTATAACCCTCAATAACAGCTTCAAAAAGAAATTTCTTTTATTGACGGCATATTTCCACGCTTCTTCTGTGTCAAAGTCCTCAGTTTGTATAACACTATTAGCCGTCTTTTTGATCGATTGAAAAACTGGAGAATCTTTGGGAGCATTGATCCAAAGCACATTTTCCGTGAATACATCAGTTAGCGCTTTACGATAAGTATTATTCATGGAGTTAAATGTCCGATCACGCGCCTCTTCTTCGGTAATATTTTGTTGATTCATCAAACCGTTGACTTCCTCTTCGTACCTGTCTTGATACTGTTCAAATACTTCTTCTACAAGACGATCCATTGGATCATTTTCTTCTTCTCCATTCATCGTGTCTGAGTCAAAATCCACATCGTCTGTTTCCTGCTGATGTTTCATCTGATTGTGCCTAATAAGGTTATACTTTCTTGCAAATGTTTTGTTGCACATATTACAGGAAGACATGACGCAATGTTTGAATTATTCAAATACGTCGTCAAATTGTTTAAATCGATCTGTCTTTTTAGGTGTCTTTCTTGATGAGGTAATAGTTTTCTTTACTGGTCCTGTGTAGTTCTTAACAGTTGAAAGACTTGGTGCAGTTTTTATTTTTCCGTTAGCTTTTTTCGTGTAGAGACGTTTCAATTTCACATTTCTCTGGCCGACGCTACTGTCACTTATGACAGGTTTTGCAGTGTTTTGTTTATTTACACGCTCTACCTCAGATTTAGCTCTGTCTACCACACTCTGTATAGGGGATGTTAATTCTATGGTCTGTTTTTGCTTTTCGGAAAAATATGATTGTTTTGGTCGAAATAAATAGACCCACTTTTTGAGATCAGGCATATACGTTGAATAATTCATGTTTCCTTATGAAATTGTAATGTCGGCAATACAGGTTCTTGTAAAAATGAAGCTCCACGCTTTTTTAAATCATTTATATATATTTCAAATTCTTATAATTATGTTTGTATCAAAACTCAAATTTCAACGATAGTAATTAGTTTGTGTAACGCGTCGAAAAACTGGATTTTCCTCCCCATTTACAATACTTTCACCACAAATATTCGAAAATATAAGCAATGTTTGATTGAAACTGTTTGCTGTTTTTGTTTTAAAAGCAGAGGCTTGAAATTCACAAAAAAAAACACTTTCCATTTTCCTTTCAATATATGCAGTGTTTTTAAATGTACTTTAAAATTCCAGGGTTTATTTTCGGGAAAATAAACTACTTTCCTCAGTTTTTAAATAAACAATCATGTTCCCTTAACTTCCTCGCTCGAAACAATTACCCTTATGTCTTTAAAAATAACCCCTTTCTCACATTATATATGAAGAAAGCACGTCTGTGTATTTTCTCGCTAAACTTAACCTCCACATTTATGCAAACATCCTTAAACATCAAATATTGAGGTACAAGGGTTCAGCGAAGAGTAAACGCGGTGACCGACTAATATTGCAAGATTTTAAACAAGGGGATTAAGACTGTGGTAAATTCTCGAAACTTGGTTATTTATTTACTATTTAGTCTTGGTCTGTTGTGAATTAGTTGATGTAAAGAGATTTAATTTCTTGTCTAATCAAACAATAACATTAAACACTATATCATTTGAAATCGTTGTAAAATACATGCGAACAAAAGCATGACAAATGGGAGCAAATTTCATTTGAAATATTGAGTTACACCTTTATTTAGGACATTGACAGAGCATTCGTTATAGCGAGATAAATTACTAGGTAAACACACTATCGGTCAACGTGTACATAGGTGATCTGGTCAATCAATGTGACCTTAATAATGCGCGGATGATGTTTTGACGCGTCAACTGACCAGGTGACATCTCCTAGTTTATGAATCATGGGCATGCGCAGTCGGTGACCTAAATGGAATGACAACAATTCAACCTTAACCTTGAATCATGAGCATGCGCAGTCGGTGACCTAGATCATTGACCACAATTCCTTAACCTTGAATCATGAGCATGCGCAGTCGGTGACCTAGATCATTGACCATGATGACGTAGGCTTGACCTACTTACCCAGATCTGGGACTGGAACCTCTGGAACCCCCGTTAAAGCTCCTAGTTTGCTACTACTTATAATGTGATTTAATGATCCACCATTAATAAACTTAACCAAATATTAAATTTAAAGACACGAACATTAATTATTTCTGAAATATCGATGGTGTCCCGTAACTTAAACTGTCCTAAACCACTGGGTGGTTCAATATGATATATGTTATGCGATTAACGATATACGATTACCGATATGTATACGGTTGCCTTACGATGCGATGCGATACGATTCCATACGTACGATGCGATTGAGTAATATATACGTTACGATACGATGCGATACGAACGATATACGCTATTTTTGACAACTGATACGTTAGCACCACTGTATATCAAGCTATTGTGACATGGTTGCTTAGTTGTATCATTCTAGCACTAGGCTATACAGTCCTGGAACACTTCTCTTATGATTAAGCTTAGCGCCAGACGCAAGGGAGATAAACCAGGCCAGGGAACAACTCAACGAGCTTCCGTGCGTTTAAGTTTACCACATGGTCACTGGGAACAGTTCGTCTTAAAAAGGGACATTTCTACGTTAAGTACAATTGTACAAATCTTTTTCAACACACTCTCTCTTTCTTGGCAGTGTCCAATTAGGAGTGTGACTTCTTGTTGCAGATGACGATGTGTTCCTGCCATTTAACCATCGAGTTAATCGCCAACTTGGCCAACTTTCTTGGTCTTTTGATTAGCTATATATGTACAATCTGTAGTAGCGGATTTAACAGGGGCTACTGTGGAGTCACTGCCCCAACCCAGAAAGTTATTGGGAACACATTTAATGATAGAACGCTAAGAAATTTGTTAAACTATTACATCACACATGTAAATTGAGCTACCTAGAAGCACCTTTGTCTGATAGCGCAATGAGAAAAAGGTTTGCCTTTTACCTTAAGCTCGCTGAATCCTTAAGTAACCACAAAACCTGAAACTAATGTCCATGAATTTCTGAAACCGCCACTGATGAGACCTCTACCCTTCTCGAAACATTCTTCGGTAAAGCACTTACCTGTCCTCGGAAACGCCCTCTTATGAGTATTCCCGTTACTTTCACTCACAGTAGAAACAGTAATTTATGTATTTAATTATGTTCCATCCTTTGGGGAGTCCCCTTTCAATACTAAGACAAATATATACAGATATCAGTAAAACAGTCAGCCTAATGTAAAGGCAAATTATTGCCAACTGGTGCATCCCGGATCATAGTTTCACGCCTGAATGTGCAGAAATATGCTTTGTGTCATTCTAAATGATATAAAATTATACGCTTCTGTTAATGTGAGAAGGGAATATATCATGACTATGCAAGAATATGGTCATAAAACGTATTACGTCAAAAAAAACTTTAACCCCAAATTAGATAATAACTAAAATAGTTCGTGTATGAAAGCTTCATCATTTCAGAGTATCTATATTTATTTGTTAAAATTTCACGATACGTTGGGAAATATAAACTATTTTCTGGTGCCTCTGCAGATATTCCTTCTATACGTAAGGTTTACAATGTTAAATGAAAGTTTCAGTTCACATACTCGATATCTAAAAAAAAAGCACGTATATTAGTGGTTGTGTCGATGCAATATGAAGATTAATTTAGCTTTAAAATACTGGACATTAGCTTTCATCCGATTCATGATTTATTCCCATCTCCGGATTAAAGGAAAGTTATTGACCAAATCAAATATTGCAAACCATCAAATATACTTCAGGGCGTATATGCTGTCCATATTTCATGTTTCTAGCTTATCTAAAAGCTTAAAAAGACTTAAATGCATTTTAAAAGTCTTTTGTTCGAAACTTGGTTTTGCCATAGAACCTTGGCCTTTTCGAAATTTGGTAAGCGGAAAAAATAATGCACATCTAGGTCTTGAAATATATGTTCTATGAAAATTTTGGAAGAAAATCCCATCATAAATGGCGGTTGCAGAGCGCTGACAAAACTTTATTATTTTAAGATGGGACACAAGGTTACACATTCATTGAAAGTTACATGCTTGAGGCAGGAAGCCCTAATAAAAGATTGCAGAAAGCCATAATAACAAAGGCAACATGCTTATCAGTACTGGTGTACACCAATGCATCCTAAAATGCACATCATTCTCTCAATTATGCATCGCAATTCACCTTTCAACACGGGCACTCTTACCTGAGTATGAACGTCTGGATCTTGGGTAACCAAACCAGTAACCGCTTTCTTTTTTTTTACTTCAAATTGCTAGATTTCCGTTAACAAGCCCTTATCCGAAAAACATGAATATCTGAAAAAAATCATAATAATTGACTCTAAAGCTACAGCGTTTCAATTTTGTTAAAATTACACTCAGAGCCATAGATAACTTTTGATGACAATTAGTTTAAACTACAAGCTTTTTAAGGCAATTATATTTTTTTTTACCAATACTTTTTAAGAACAATTAGTTTTTCTGCATTTTTAAATAGTTTTTTTTCCTGAATTTTCAATTAGTTTTACTTCATTCTACATCCTGAAGAGCTTATAGTGTCACAGTATGTGAAAAATAACCTGAATAAATTGTAAAATATGAATGATGTAATTATTTGTGTGCATGCATTAAAATCTTATCCATAAAGATATGAACATGTTATAATAAGTCAAGTAACAATTTCAAAGGATCTAACAATTTCGCCGGTACTTGAGAACCACGGTGCTGATAAAACAACGTTCCAAATGATATGGTTCAAGTAACTGCTCACGATTTCGTAAGGGTTTGGTTCTTTTCCAATGAAAATAAAGCTGGCAACCGATGTTTCTTTTGTTTTTCTGACTCTTCCAAACTTAGATTTTGACATTTTGTTTCAGAGTTTTCAACCATAACGCTATTTTCGAAGAACTTGGATTTATTGTTAATAGATTAAAATGCGGTTTTGAGAAAGCATTGCAGATTGCGAGTGCGTAGTAACCACCTTTTGCTATCAATGCGCTAGTAAACATGAAAAAACAAAACGACGGCATCTTCATGCACAATTCGTTTTCCATTTTTAATTTTCGTTTTTGAACGATGAGAATTTGAAATCGATTCGTTTTTCCTTAAAAACAATTAGTTAAAACAATAAAACGAAGCTTATCTGCTGCTCTGTTACACGTTTCGTTTATCTGCCATAACTCAACCGATTCAACCCCGATCTTCAAAAAATAAATATTACTTAAAAGGTCTTTCAAAACACTACAAATTTTACTCATAGTGTTAAGTTATAATATTTTTGGTTTTTGATATACCCATGGCCGAAAGAATGCACCGAAATCTGACATATGACTTTGACCCTTGATTTTCCAGAAACGGATGTCACCATGCACGATGGGACACTGGGTTGCACATTCATTGAAAGTAACATGCCAATCCGTCAAAATTCAAGCCTGCAGGTCCTAAAATCCGCTTATTTCGAAAGAAAATTGTTTATTACAGTGTGACGTCAAATGACGTCACACGACGTCACACGACGTCAGTTTTCAAATAATACAAAAAATACCTCAGGACACATATGCTATTCAATTTTCACGGTCCTAACTCACCAGGAGTTTTGGTAACACGACATTATATGTTAATGATCAAAGTTCAAATCTCGATTTTGACATAAAATCTTGAAATTTTGGAATTTTGAAAATTCAAGGATGTACATCTACATCCCAACTTACACAGTCTGTAAAAATATCAAGTCAATCGGACCAATACTGACGGCTGCAGAGCGCGAAGCAAATTTGGTTATTTAAAATGTGACGTCACATGACTTCATATGAAGATGAAAATTATTGCATTCTAAAGGGCCAAGGTCACTCTGATAACTGTTAAATTTTCATACGGCTGGCTTATTGGCAACCTGTTTTAATTGAACCTCAAAAGGAGAAATAATAATGAGAAGAAGAAGAAGAAAAAAAAACATAAAAAAACCCAATAGGACATTCTCCTTGAGGCAGAAAGCCCTAACGAGAGGACCAAGATGGCCCAATAATCGCTCACATTGCCTTCACACCTACACTGCTGAAGAAATAAAGATGCTGGAGGGTAAAAAAGGTGGAATCTGGCATATTTTGTATTTAAAGGGACATAACTCCTGACCTTATAGGCCGAAATCAGCCATTATCGAACTTGGTAGAGAGATTAAGGTAATGAACATTGTCATAAAGTTTGAAGATGATTGCTCAAGAAATGAAGTTATTTGAGTGTAAACAAAATCAAATATGGCATGTTTTATATTGAAAGGAGCATATTTCCTGATCTTTTAGCCGATTTCAGCCATAATCAAATTCGACTGAGAGATTATAGTTATAAACATTGTAATAAAGTTTGAAGATGGTAGGGTGTAAACAAAATAAAATATGGCATTTTATTATATTAAAAGGGGCATACCTCCTGACCTAATTTGACCTAACGACCATTGAATTGAAAAGGGATAATCAACTGAGCATGCACACTATGTCCCTACTAAGTTTCACAAACCTAGGCTTATTTCTTCACAAGATATTGTGCGGACAATAAATAAAATATCTTGTTCTTAATTTCCTGACCCTTCACACGATGCTGTTACCGCTGATGATGAGCATAAGGAGGACGACATACATACATTAACCTATTCATGATTCGATTATTATTGACTGATCCTGTCTCCGGGGCCGAGAGGGAAAAGTCGCTGACTTTAATACTCACTCAGCCCCTCACCGCATGGGTGCGAATCCTGGCAGGGTCATTCCGAATTTCATGCGAGGAAGCCTTCCAGATGGCTTGCGGTAGGTCGTTGATTCTACCCGGATGCCTTCGTGCATTCGGGGTCTTCTTTCACCTGTAATTAGCTGGACGTCGCTATATGACTGAAATATTGTCGAAGCGACGATAAACTCAAATAGTAAAGTCAATCCTGATCCTGACTCCAAACGTAGCGATGCATGCCTCATAATGACGGAAATTTACATTAAAATCTTATCAGTTTAAGTTATGACTTCCTCATCAGCAATATAAAGTCGCTTTGACACAGACATGCTGGTAATTATACACAATTAACTGGCAGGTATATGTGGTGTTATCGGTGTAATGCATGCTGCTCATGATCAGATATCAACCTAATATGGGCTTTTTATATGGTACTTCCTTTTTGTTATGTCTCCTCCTATAATTATATGGGGGAAATGTTTTCTTTTTTTGTTGTTTTTTTTTTGTCAGAGTTGTCTGTCTGAGTTGTCAGTTGTCAGAGTTGTCTGTCTGCCCGTTTGTCTGTCCCAATTTATGTCCGGAGCATAACTCAGAAAGTATGAAAGCAGAAAATGTGCACTTATCCAATTCTAATTTTTAATTTATGCAGAAGCATAAGACTCACACAAGACAAAAACACACGAATTCATTTTTTTCAGATTAAGGAAAAGAGTGATGCAAATTCATTTTAACACTCAGGAGGTCGTGGTTTCGATCACCGGTCCGAAATATTGAAATCGCAAATTATGATACCTGTACCTGTGTAGCTCCCTTGCTTGGCACTAAGCATATAATTGTCTTACAGGTCTGGTCGGCCCGGTGTCAGGATAATGTTACTTGATGTGACATCATGCTACATGTCTACGGCGTGATACTGCAGTGTGGTAACACACTTAAATATCACCAAAATTATCAGTACTTTGATATGTTATGTCGGTATTAGATCGTCCAAGACATAGATAACAACCGCCATATTTAGTTATTTCATACATATAAATATTCTTTTTTCTCAGACTGATAAAATCATCGTGGATTGAACGTTTCATGCATGTGTCTTGAATGTTTCGAAATAATAGATTGCAAAGAATGTGAAATAGAAAATGTCTACGATAGTTTGCCATGTTGCAAGGTTTGAATTACAGCAGATGATTTTTTGTTTGTTTTAATATGAATATTTTATGAAAATTACTAAGAAGAACGCACAGCCGTTAAATTGGGAATCTAAGAATACAATCACACTTATAACGACGGCTTTCTACAAAATCACCAGTTTTTCTTATACAGTTACAAGCACCAACCATGCAACTGTTTATTGACCATGAAACTATAATAACGCTTCTCACAAAAAGATCTACTTATTATCCCCACAAACTGCGATGAATATAGAATAGACATGTTATTAAGCCAGAAACCACACTGCATATACCGAAGTTCAGAGTGAAATATATGCTTAGGAAATGTATATACATGAAGACACCCTACATCTGCAAAACGCAAATTTTGGTAATTTTAGAATGAATTGAATATCACTAAATGTTAAGTTAAATTAAACTTAAAAAATAATTCTGGTTAATTTTGTGTATATTTGTTTTCTTCTATGAGTTGTACGTTTTGTTTAATTCCATAATTAAAATTTGATATGTGCATGGTTTACTGTTGATCGTCTTGGATTCTAGGTAATAACCCTTAAATATACAACGAAAAATTTAGAACAATGTTAAACAATTATATTGGACATAATTTCTAAACAGAATGAAATCAGATACATTAATATCATTGTAAGAATATGATATCAATTGAAAGTGATACTAATGACAACCATTTTATTTGGAATATATGAGGGGTGTTTGATAAGTTCGCGGAATTGCTTTTTTTACTGAAACCTGGATAAGGAAAGGAAAAAAAAAACATCACGAGATACATATACTCAGGACTTACATAGAGCTCAAATATTATTTAGATACATTGAACAATAAAGCTTGCATGAAACATTGAGTAACAGTACTATGTAGTACTTGAAGCACGCCTACGTCAACGTTGGGTCACGCTGACGTTACTTTAACACTAAAGTCTAGTGTCCGGTTAACTTTCCCAACGTAATCACCACCTCTCGTCTTAAGAAAACGTCGCACTATGTAATACGAAAGAGATAGTTTCTCTGCATTACCTTGCACCATAAACCGTCTGTCATTATCTAACAGTTCCTTCACTAATGCTGTGTTTCCAACAGTGATTGTCGATGTCGGCCGAACTGGTCTTTCGTCAGCAAACACTGAGGTTCTACCATGCCTACACTGCTTGTGCCAATTAAAGACAAATGTTTTTCCATAGGTTGGTAACATTTTAATTTGTTTAAGTGCCGTTATAAGAGAAAGTTTGAGTCAACAACAATATTTGACGCACGCATCTCAATGTCATCTTTTGACGTCATGCGCCGTTTTTGAAGCCATGGCCAAAACAGTCTGTTGCGAAATAAACATCCAACACAACGTCTTCGAAATTCCCAGAAATGACGCCGAAATGTCATGCTAACGACAGTTGCATTCGCACCAAATTTGCTTTAAATTTGACTAAGCACTAGCCTGACAAATGAATTCAGAATATGTGAAATAACAGCGTGCTTCAAGTCACCATATGCTATGGAAACCTTTTTTTTTTTTTTTTTTCTTAATTATTTAATATCTATTCTCCTACCTGATAATGAAAGAGAATATAAGTTGTTATACTTGTAAACGTGTTTTCATTTGATTTTATGAAAAAATAAAGTCTTTAGAGGAGAATTCCGCAAATTTTCTAATCAGCCCTCGTATATATTTTATTTAATGCTTTTCGGTTGATTATAGGGAAATATCAGTGAATAAAAATGATAATTTCACTGCTTAGAACAGTGAATATTACCATTTTCATAATTTTCACTCTGGAACTTGAACCTGACCCACCGTTATAAAATGACCGGAGCGTTATTTGTGCTGGGTTTTATGCAAGAAATGACGTCATAAAAAATCACGCACGCGAGGTAATACCGCCAGTTTTGACAAATTTTGTGAATAGCACAGCTAATTTCTTGCCTTAAAAGCAATACATAAAAAGAAAAAAAGTTTGTTTTGGTGTAAGATCGATTAATAATTTCTCTGAGTAAACATAAAAAGTGATATTTTCACGAGTAGCGAAACATATTCCAAAGCAACGCTTAACTAGGTTTTACATGGATGCGCAAGAGTGAATGCATCCTTTAAACAGTGAAACTGTACACATTTTACTGTTTCACGTTTAGTTAAAGCTGTGGCATGAAAGTTTAAATTAAATTCGGATAAATGCATGTGAGCTGATAAAACTTCTAGGTACCTATGCATGTAATTGTTTACTGTTGTATCAGTATCAGATTTGGTCATATAAACACCCCACTTTTTTTCACCACCCAACAAAAAGGGTTTCATATTGGAAAACTTTCCACATCTGGGTAATCTCTTAGTATATATATATATATATATATATATATAAGTTTGAGCCGTTATAACAAGGATAATAAGCCAATTGGCCCTGGTGTACACGCTGTTCAAATTGTTTCTAGACTATCTGGAAGCGTCAAAAACGCTTATATACATTTAAAGGTCTTTGGTACTATTTTTTGCCATAAAACCTCGCCCTTTCCGAATTTGGTAAGCTGAAGAGATATGCAAAGCTAGGTTTTGAAATACATGTTCTGTGAAAAATTTGAAGAAAATCCGACGATAAATGGCGGCTGCAGAGCGCGTACAATATTTTACACTACAATATTTTACACTATTTTTAAGTCTGACATCATATGAAGGTCAAGAATATTGTATTCAAAAGGGCAAAAATTGCTGATTTTGCTATTAAAATTGCCTTATTGTCAAGAAAATCATCTGTATATAGACTGTATATAGTTATTGATTTAGGTCTGAATTACTTCCTTTTATTTTCATTTTTTTTTTTTTGTATTTTTTCTCTCAATCATTTTAGTTCTTTGTTAGATAGTTTTAGAATCCTAGTGTATATTTAAAATCAATGCGTTAGATGGTTAGCCGTTGGCTGAAAATTAATTCATGCTTAGGTCTATGCTGAACATCTAAAACGCAGCAGGTAAAAGAACCTCGGCCTGCGTGCGCGGGATATACGATCACTGTTTGCACCCATGTGATCAGGGCATCAAAATATGTTCTATTTTGGTGATGGGCTTTTCTGTATGTAGAAGCTAGTTCGTGCATGGTTCATATACACCGTGTGCATATAACCAGAGACGAAGTATTATAGGCTGTCTGGTAGAAATACTGCACAGTAGAAGTTATTTCAGAGTATTTCGTTTTCTATGACAGGGTAAGTAATGTCTCAGAAGCATGTTTCTGTGGGCATGCAAGTTGTGTAGACTTACCTACAAGCTATCAGCTAGGGATCTGAGCACTCTGTCCATAGATATCTTGGGCTGGCTCAAACATCGGTAGGAGTGAAGTTCGGAGGGTTGTGACATAGCTCAATCTCGGGGGCGATAGTCACAGTGAGGTTTTATGATAGGGGCTGTTAAAACAGCCAAGCTCAGAGGTTTGATAACGTGTCTATTTATGAGACACTGTGTTTTAAGGCTCGGGTATCCAGTATCCAGTCCTGTTTATCATAGGGTTTTCATTAGTTAGTAAAGCATTGTTTTGGGATCGCACAGCACAGTAATAAGCACCTTATATACTTTAGTTTAGTTCTATATGTTATGTCCCATAGCTGAGGTGATACTTAGATATTTAGGTTATTGTTCGCAAGGCTTCTTTTGTCTGTATAGTATGTATATAAACTTTGTGAGTGGTTGTTTTCTAGAGCTAGGTAGCTCATGCTATAGTTTGAAACCTTTGTATTACATTTAGCTAAGACACTGTCACCTTGCAGAACGCCCGAAAAACTCAATGAAGGTCTGAGTTCAGGGTGGTTTTATCATAAGGATATCACCAGCATCCTGACAAGAATGCTAGCACATCGGCAACCGGTTTTAATATGAAAATCTAATTAAAGAAAAATAAGAAGAAGAAAAAAAACCATAACAAACCGAAGAGGACCTTCTACTATTTCAGAAAGCCCTATATTAATAATAAGAAGAAACTAGATTTCTTTTTCCTGAGGCTTTCCGCTCTGCAATCAAAATCAAACCTGATCAGATTCAATTACTTATCCTGACATACATCATCTGCAAACCAAGTCAAACCTGATCATATTCATTTACTTATTGTGACATACATTATCTGTGAAAAATGAAGGAAATTCGTCTAGAATTGACAGCTGTAAAGAGCACACTAATATTGATAGAAGCTCAAATCTGTGACGTCAAATGACATTATTTAAAAATGTTTTCAAGATGACTGCGTAGCTTTGCCTCCTGTTATGATGTTGGCTGTTCAAGAACCCTCTTTAAAATTTCGAGATATAAGCAGTTAAATGAACTTGAGATAACAATATTTCCTTTTTTTCAGTCATAACTCAACTTGTTCAACCCCGATCTTCAAAAACTAAATATCATCTGAAAGGTATTTCAAAGCACTTCAAATAATACCCATAGTGCTTCGATTTCTCGTTTTTAAGGCCGTAGAAAAAATGATGATTGACATTTGCGATTTTTCAGAAACAGAAGTGACTAAGGCAAATGAGATGCTATGTTGCAACCTCTGTGAAAATAATATGCACTTCGGTCAAAAACTAAGTCTTCAAGTGCTAAAAACCGTACATTTTGGATGAAAGTTTTTTGACTTATTCGTAAGCTCCGTAATTCATAAATATATTTTCGGGTCAAAAGTTCGAAACTTTGTTTCACTATAGAACCTTGTGGTTTCCGACTCTGGAAAAACATATATGGAGGCGCATATCTAGAACGTAATATATAAATTATGTAAAATATCAGGCTATTCCGTCAAGAAATGACGGCTTTAGAGCGCGTACAAGCTTTTCTAGCTTTCTTTAACCCTGACGTCACGAGACGTCACATGAAGAAAATAAATACTGTTAAAATTTCATGCTGCTAGCTCGTCCGCAACCTGTTTTAATTTTAACCTCAAAAGGAAGAAAAAAGTATAATAATATAATAATAATAATAATAACTAGGTTTTCGTTTGATCTGAACAAACGATAGGACTTTCTGCTCTGCAAACCATGACAAACTTGATAAGATTCATTTACTTATTGCGACATGTATTATCTGTGATAAAATTAAGAAATCCATTTAGAATAAATAGCTGAAGAGGGCAAACTAATATTGACAGCAGATAAAATCTGTGACGTCAAATGATCTATTAAAAAATCAAAGTCATTGCATTCAAATGAGACCTCGGAGAATAGCACATTCTGGCAGCGGCAAATGCATATTTTGATTTAATGCCCTGGAGGTTTATGCCCAACTGTCCCACTTTTTGATATTTTGTTTCCCAACTGTCCCACTCAAGATTTTTAGCACCTTGCTGGGTGTGTTTTGATAAGGGATTATAATCTATTTCAAACTACAACACATTAAAATGAATTGAAGTTGTATTATCTGATTTTGTTTCTGATTTTTTTTTGATTTTGTATTTTAAGAGGTAAAATTTCATGTTTTAGTTATATTGTATTATTTCTTTCTAAAATGTGTTTATTAAGGTCCATTAATTAGGGTTACTAAATTAATTGTAATTTATAGTGTAAACATGCATTCCTTTGATCTCTGGCTTTAAAGCTTATGTGAATTGATAAAGAAAAAAATAATTTGAACTTATTAAGATAATTATCACCTCTGCTACTTTTTTCTTTAAATTGTGTTAATTGATTGTCCAACTAAAGTCCATTTATCCTGTATATATTGCTAAGTGATTGGATTAAAGAAATACAAACAAGTCCTTTGATCTAGCAGTTTACTACTTAAGGTAAACAATTTGATTTGAAGTAATTAACATTTTTTGGTTATCAATTTATTGTGACTTTCAAACTGTGA
>CM037781.1:73159280-73209280 GCA_021229015.1 Solen grandis | reverse complement strand
TGTAGTAGAATCGATGGAGTATCTGAAGTTGAACACACAGAGACTGTGAGTAGAATCGATGGAGTATCTGAAGTTGAACACACAGAGACTGTGAGTAGAATCGATGGAGTATCTGAAGTTGAACACACAGAGACTGTGAGTAGAATCGATGGAGTATCTGAAGTTGAACACACAGAGACTGTGAGTATAATCGATGGAGTATCTGACATTGAACACACAGAGACTGTGAGTATAATCGATGGAGTATCTGACATTGAACACACAGAGACTGTGAGTATGATTGATTGTGTTTCAGAAGCTAAACTACTTGAAATTGTGATTGTCCAGGCTCTAACTTCAATACCGTTTGTCCAATCGTTTTCAAACCTAACACAAATGTGCATGGTCATAATATCTCGGATGAGTTCGATATCCAGCATAATTGCGTGAATGACTTAGAAGTTATGACCCTTGATGTACACAAAATACTTGAAATTGTGATTGTCCGGGCTCTAAATTCAATACTGTTTGCCCAATCGTTTTCAAACCTATCACAAATGTGCATGGCCATAATATCTCGGATGAGTTCGATATCCAGCATAATTGCGTGAATGACTTAGAAGTTATGACCCTTGATGTACACAAAATACTTGAAATTGTGATTTTCCGGGATCTAAATTCAATACCATTCGCCCAATCCTTAATATGAAAAGGGATATCATACTTTTAAGGAAGATATCTTTTGATGGAATAAATTTGAGGTAATGGCCTTTTGAGTATGTCTGAAATTTTCGTTAATGTTTTGCATTCAGCAACTTTTCAGCTTACAACTCTGAAATGGTTTATTTTATTGATTAGAGAGTTTAGGAGCGTATTCAGGGGCATGAGACCAAGGAGTATAATTTAGATAGAATATTATACAAATTATGGCCCTTTTTTAACTTGGATATTTGGTTAAAAATTTGCATGCACAGTTTAATTATGCTTTTGTCTCAAAAACAAGGCATAGGATTAATCAAGACTTTATTAAGGCTTATCAGATTATCAAGGTATGTCATCTTAGACTATTATTATATTCAGTGT
The DNA here is from genome assembly GCA_021229015.1 of Solen grandis. Taxonomy (NCBI): domain Eukaryota; kingdom Metazoa; phylum Mollusca; class Bivalvia; order Adapedonta; family Solenidae; genus Solen; species Solen grandis. The sequence goes on along the minus strand of CM037781.1, from coordinate 73,208,218 downwards.
GTTAGAAGGGCAAGAATTGAAACGGATTTCATTTGATTTACCAACAATCATTTTCAGTAGTCAAGCAAACTGTCCTCTGACAGCTGTTGTTGTTGTGTTTTTTTTTTCACATTTTTTTACAATGAATGAACTGTATGAACATGTTCTCAATATATATAATGTTTAAAAAAAACTCTGATATGTCAGTAATGCATAAAACATTAAACATGTTTTAAACCCGTTGATTTAGTTGAATTACATTTACTGGCAATATAAAGGTTTTTGTTGAAATATATTTGCATAATAAAAGGTAGAAACTTTATCTCCATTGGTTTTGTAGTGAATGTTCACCCACTGTTCTAGCATGCGGCACTTTATCTGTCTCAAAAAGACATCGTCTCCAAATGACAGAAAAACTGTCGGTGGGACGTTAAACCAAACAAACAGTGTTGATTTATTTCAAGTACCTCAAAATAGCATTTTAAAGACCCTATTCCCTTGCTTGGTACTTATTACATATGGATAGTTTCAGGACTGGTCCGACCAGTGAAACAAATGTTGTTAAGTGAGATATAATGTCATGTGTCCATGACGACGGAATGTAGTGTAGAAGTAATATATTGGTTCCAAGAAGAATCTTTGTTGAGACATTGATGCCTGGTGGGAGTACATTGGCAGTAGCCACCAAAGTCTTGTGGGAGTATATAGGCGGTAGCCACCGAAGTTTGGTGGGAGTATAAAGGTGGTAGCCACCGAAGTCTGGTAGGAGTATATAGACGGTAGCCACCGAAGTAGTCTGGTGGGAGTACATAGGCGGTAGCCACCGAAGTTTGGTGGGAGTATAAAGGTGGTAGCCACCGAAGTCTGGTAGGAGTATATAGACGGTAGCCACTGAAGTCTGGTGGGAGTACATAGGTGGTAACCACGAAAGTCTGGTGGGAGTATATAGACGGTAGCCACTGAAGTCTGGTGGGGTATATAGCCACCAAAGTCTGGTGGGAGTATAAAGGTGGTAGCCACCGAAGTCTGGTGGGAGTATATAGGCAGTAGCCACTGAAGTCTGGCGGGAGTATATAGGCGGTAGCCACCGAAGTCTGGTGGGAGTATATAGGCAGTAGCCACCGAAGTCTGGTGGGAGTATATAGGTGGTAGCCACCGAAGTCGGGTAGGAGTATATAGACGGTAGCCACTGAAGTCTGGTGGGAGTATATAGAAAGTAACCACCAAAGTCTGGTGGGAGTATAAAGGTGGTAGCCACCGAAGTCGGGTGGGAGTATATAGGCGGTAGCCACCGAAGTCTGGTGGGAGTACATAGGCGGTAACCACCAAAATCTGGTGGGAGTAAATAGGCGGTAGCAACCGAAGTCTGGTAGGAATATATAAACGGTAGCCACCAAAGTCTGGTGGGAATACATAGGTGGTAACCACGAAAGTCTGGTGGAATACATTGGCAATAACCACCGAAGTCGGGTGGGAGTACATAGGCGGTAACGTGAGTATATAGGCAGTAGCAACCGAAGTCGGTGAGAATATATAGGCAGCAGCCACTGAATGAAGCATTATAATCGTTACAGTAATATGTAAAAATAATACATTTAAAAGAAAATTACGAATAAACCCCAATAAGTTACACTTTTTTAATTTATAATTACAAATCATATGTAGATAAAGACGGCTGACTTCTTGGAAAGCTATCTTGTTATGCGAGGCGTTTTTTATCCAGACACCGTTTTATAGTCTCTGATATTTCTGTAAATTTAACTTAAATTTGTATATTGATACTAGAAAAACATACGTTTGGACCTCAAAATTAATAAAAACACATTTAACAACAAAACACATATATTATTGCGACTCATTCTACACAAAATATAAATAACGAAATGTAACAGCAAAAGCTTTAAGCCACGCCCACTCCCCCGCCTACTTTTTAACATTCCGTGGCTAACGGTAATTCGGTATCTACTAAAGAGCCTCTACCCGCCTTTTATACTCTCTAGAGATGGTGGCGACACCTATCGACAAACTGATAGAACTATACCAGTAATGAGCGTTAAAATGACCCTGATTAATTATTCTTAAATTAACCGAATGACTATTAACTATCGAAAACCCTCTATATAACTGCAATGATAATAAAAACACTTGCATACTAATTTTCCTGTAAGATTTCGAAACAACTAAAATAACTTTGTAAATCGGGAATATATTGTCATAAAGATATTGAAGATAAGTGATCAGTTAATTACTCACATTAGATAGAATATTCTTGGCTGTTCGTGCTGAAACTACCCGGAAGTTTACAGTCGCAAATTAAAAGTAAGGGAAACCAAAAGAAACTACCGAGAAGGGACAAACTAAACGAAAACAACTGACAGTTTTGTCACACTACCCACGCCTCTGATTAAAAGCGTCCCGCTTACGGAGATGTTAAGAAAAATAAAAGACATCATAAGTTTGAATCATCTATAATATACCTAAAAACAATTAAGTATGAAAAAAAAACAACACTCTTTCATGACAAAGAAACGCCTTGATGTTTAGCTTACTTAGCTTACATCTCAGTCTCTTAACAGCAACAACTAAAGCAAAAGGGATTAATGCAACATGAATAATAAAATCTGAGTGAAAAGAAATCATCTGTTTATAGTCACCCTCTACTGCTTATGTCCTCTAGTGATATGTATCTGAAATCTTAGTTTGTCATTACACTGTTCCCCACAGATATTACATTCATATGGGGAACGCACTGAGTGGCACCCTATGTGTACATAATACATGGCGATGTCTGCAAATGAAATGTCAGTGTTTGCACAAATGTCCTGGTGATGTTGAGCTAGCAGCCTCAGTTTGCACACTTTTGTCATCCGACTGTCACAGACTTGTACCCCCATCTCCTTCTCGTCTTTCCTTGTCATCTTCTTTACTGGGGCACGCACGGGTCCTGGGGTGGTACGTTTCCGAAAGAGTCCCCCCTTGAAACAAACCTGACTCCAGAACTTCTGGATCTGCATCCCATTCACTGTCTGACTCTGCTTTGTCCACTGCCTTGCTACTAGGGCCTGCCTTCTCTTCACCATGCTTGTTCTTCATATGACGTTTCAGACAACAATGACAGATGCTAGTACACAAACACAGACAGGAAAATTTTAAAGCATTCACTACACTCACTACATGGATTAGATTCCCGGCCGCAAAAAAAACAACATCAGAATTCCTTAAAATGAGATTCAGCGTATACCATGTAGCTTTCCGTATTTAATCGTAGTTGCTGGACCATTTTGCTAAGTGTTAGGATAAAGTGACTGAATGTGGGTCATTCCACATATCGGAATAAGTCAGCAATGAAGACAAAGTCCCATATGACTGAAATACTGTTGATGAACGTCGGATATAAAACCCTATCAAACAAGCATGGGGACAGTGTTGTGTTTAAGAGTGATATTATATACGTCGTTTATTCTTATAATCATCTCAATTTTAACCAGAAATATTTTTAAGAAATGTATGTGTAGTTTATGGCAATCAAAGTAATGAAAATATAAGGTAAAACATCACCTACTGCAATCGGCGGAGTAACATTACTGTAATGAAGCAGACTACAACTGTCGAGACGGTGAAACAGACTGTAGTATAGTCTATATATTGATAACATTCGGTCCGAAACAGGTCTCAATGTGCATCTAAGAGACTTGTTTTGATTAAATAGCAGCATATTTATCAAATAATCTGTAGCTCAATCAGAATACGTAATCACTATTTCGTGAATACTTTATCACTATTTCGTGAATACTTTATCATTATTTCGTGAATACTTTATCATTATTTCGTGAATACAGAGCATTATATTATTATATTTCATCTAGTTGACATTTCAACAAAAATAATGCGCGTAGCTTTTTCCTCTAAGTATAGCTATTTTCTACCAATGAAAATAGTTCAACTATTCATTTGGTCTTATCTTGCGGCATAATCCGTGAAAAGGTCAAAAGTGAGGTTAGACACCTACGTTGAAAAAGTCCTTTTCGCTGTGAGTTTATTTCCTTTTGCTGTTATCAATCTAACAGAATCGCAACAAAAAATAGAGTCTAATTTAGAAAAACATTGTTTTAATTTAACATTGTTTGTGTGATTGCTTGAATTTCACGTAACAAAGACATAATCAGTAGTCATTCGGGGATGGTTTTCCTACTCGAAATTAATCCTTGAGTATCTTACTACCATATCACGCCGTAGACACGTACAATGTAACATGATGTCACACCATCCTGAGTCATGGTACGTGTACTTCCTTATGTGCTTTGTCCAAGCACACGAGAAACATATACTTATCATTTCAAAGTTTGTTTATCTAATAATGGTTGTAACTACAGTTGAACCTACATTTAGCGGTCAACCTGCATTAGCGGTCAACCTGCATTAGCGGTCACTATTTTGTTAAGTGTCAGCCCTTCATTTAGCGACCACTATTGAGCAGTCACTTTCTATTGTTACTTTGACTGACCGCTAAAACATGTTTGACTGTACTTTCTAGATAACCAGTCTCAAGTGACTCCACCATATCGAGTGGGACAACCGGAAGATCGGCGGCGGCCATTGCTTACCTGGCTTCCGAGGATTGTTTTTGTGGGCGGCGGGAGAGGCTGCTTAAGTTCATAGTTGTCCAGCGATTTGTAAATACTAGCCCGATCACATTTTAGACCGAAATATCTTAATATTGGCGTAACAACTTTTGGAAAAAAAAAATCCTATAATTTCTGTAATGATTACCTAAAGATGTGAATATGTGATGTCCCGGATGCAGGGAACAATTATCTATCATGATAATCAAACCTGTCTTAAGCGGTTATTAACAGAGGTAGTAGCTAGATATATGTTTCACATGTAAGGAAATGCTAGTTGCCATATTAAAACTGACTGTTTAATGCAGGTTGACCGATTAATACAGGTGGCCGCTAATACAGGTTCAAATCTATATGCATTTTTTTTAAAGAATGAGGAATGATAAAGGTTAACTATTCTCTATCCTAAATAATTCAATTGAAAAACACAGATTTTGAGAACACACTCACACACAAAAATGAACACTTACTTCAAAAATTAGAAATTATCTAAAAGTATTATTTTTTTATTTTAATTTGACGCTAAAAACTACCATTCAGAATCATTCTAACACCAAATATTTATCAAAATGTTTTTCGACAATTAATCCGCGTGATTTGTTGTTGTCACCTATTAAGCAAATTATAAACGTCATAATGTGAAAGACGTCTTTCGACTGTTGAGGTGTCTCTAATTCAATATTCTATTCTGTTCATAATGTAAAAGGAGTATCGACGATGCTATTCACAAATCAATTTTGATGGTGCTTTTCATGAAGAAGGTTATAATGTACATTCAATTTATATATATATAAAAGAAAAAATTTTCCCGACCTACCTAATATATATCAGAGAAAAAATATCCCGACTGTAGCGCCGTTAAATGTCGCACCGCCGTTAAATGGCGCAACTCACGTTAAATGTCGCTCTGTTGCCGTTAAATGTCGCTCTCACCGTTAAATGTCGCAACACAAGCTCACGTTAAATGTCGCACCTCTAACGTTAAATGTCGCAAAAAAACGAGGTCACGTTAAATGTCGCACCATCAACGCTAAATGTCGCACTTCTTAATTTACACTCTTATATTAAATTTGTTATATTTTTGAACCCACCTTTGCGGGTTGACTTGTTAACCCTCTCTACAGAGGGTTCAAATCCTGGTCGGGGCATTTGGATTCCACAGTCGCTGAATCAACCCATGTGTCTCTTTTGCATCTAGGGTCTTATGTATTCTACTTCTTATTTTAAAAGCTTGACATCGTTTTTGTCTAAGTGATTGACACATCAAAATCAAACCGAAGCAACATACTTACCTCAGAACAATGAACATGTGTTGGTATTTAGAGTTTCCCTTTCATTCAGTTATTAAATATCGGTCTGTTGGCCGGGAAGTTTGGAGTCCGTCCCTTAATCGGAAGGTCGTGGATTCGATCCCCGGCCGCGTCATAACAAGGTTAATTATGGTAATTGGTGTACCCCACTTTTACTCGGAGATAAATATACAGTCAAGCTGGTGTACAAGCCAGTGGAATATGGAAAAAGTTGACGTTGTTTACAGGTGGCATTTGTTCGGATGGTCAGTTAGCATCATCATCATCATCATCATCATCAACACAGGACCAATAAAATCACTGTCTTTGAATTAGAATAAAAACTTTCGTTATATTTATTCGAGATCAAAATTCAATCATTACTAGACATGGGCCCCTTATGGACAATGTCCCAATGAATTTAATATAGTATTTATATAAGTACAAAATATAAAAACAAATATTAAATTTTATTCTAATTCAAAGACAGTGATTTTATTGGTAAATAGATTAGATAGAAAAACCCCCAGATATTTTAGATAGATAAGATATATCTTGATAGATAAGTTGGATTTGTTATCTTAGATATATAAGATATATCTAGATAGTGGATATTCTAGATAGATAATATATTTTAGAAAGGTAAAATATATCAAGATAGATTAGATAGATAATATTGATTAGATAGTTATTGTTTTACCTTTTTAATCAGTTTTCATTTCCTTTTTGAAGGTCTATCAAGAGTATAGGTAAACATTGTTTTAAAAATCATATTTTCTGCTGACATTATATTAAATCAGTATTTAATTAAATGAACAATAATTGGGTATCGAGCCAGTTCGCCATATACCACCGTATGATTTTTTTGTTTTGTTTATTAATTTTTAAATTATTAACATTTTGTTTTTTGTAAAGCTTACTTATTGCAAATGTACGATATTCATTTTGGTTCCTGATTTTCACGTTTGTTTATATAGAAACATGGGGTTATATGATTATATTTTGAGTCAGAATAGAAAAATAAAAGTTTAGTACTACACTTGTTGTTGATAACGTGTGTGTGTGTGTGTGTGTGTGTGTGTGTGTGCCGATTTTTCGCAGCTAAATTCGTGTTCAGGGCAGTTAGTTTGCCTTCTTTATTGACTATTATCAATGATTAGGACAATTCATGATATGACACCTATTCACATTATAATGGCACCGGGCAATCACATTTTAGTTTTGAGCGCTAAATCAATACCATTTTAAAGAATTTGGTATGCTGCGGCCAGTGATCGAACCTCCGACCTCGCGAGTACAGGACGGATGTTCTAACCATGAGGTCGCCGTAACGGAACTCAATACATAATAAATATATTTCACAAATTACTCACGTGACCTTAAACAAAACTCTCTCCGACTCACTCTCTCATCTACTACATCATTCCCACTTCTATCTTCACCAACAGTTTCGCGTACTAGTAAGTGATCAAACTTAATACGTCATGAATGATATTAAAATAATATGGAGAATGGATATTCACTGATATCTCTATTATGAACATATTAACTCAAATCGACATCAATAGTTTCCTCGTTAACTCCTCACTGATATCACTATTTAAAATATAATTCTTTAATGATTTTTTTTATTTTCTATATGAAAACTTATCAACATCGATACGCATATGGTATAAACACACACACACAACAACACACACAACACACACACACATGTACAATGTAATAAGTTGTCAGTATAAGCTACAATATATTGCTTTTGTTCGCGAAATAAAAATATCCCTGTCCATAATACTCCTGGAAGAAATAGAAATATTGTAGGATACGGTAATTCAAGTCAAGTGTCATATATTGCTCTCCCTCTTATGCTAACGAAACGAAATTTAGAGAAAAGAGAGAAAAAGAAATTACCAATAGTATACTAATTTATACATAACTCTACATTTACTAGTTGTGATTTGATTATACAACACATACACGAAGTTAATCAACAATTCGCATCTTAATAGGTTGCTTTGTCAATATTTGCAAGATTCGATTATGATTTCCTATTCGAACATTCATAATCCAACTAACTTGATAATACTGGTATTGTAATGATTTGTTTTATAAATGCCTACGTATTTTTACATTTGTCGCATATTAATAATTAAATTACTAGTCATCTATATCTTTCTATTACACAAACACATTTCTCTCTTTCCATACATAAAGCCATAATTTTCTAATATAGATGTAACAGAATACCCAGTTTTAACCCTTGTTACAACTTTCTAATGCATCTTCATATACAGCTATTACATACCGACGCCACACAATAGAGCGATAAATACCTCAAAAAGCGACATTTTATTAATTACGGTCGCTTAAACAAATTACGATGCATAACTAATTAAGAAAAGTAAAAATAGCTTTGCTTTTGATAACATCTCGAAAAAATACAAATGGTAGTAGGCAGGCATAACACTTAAACAAGTTAATCATAACTTATACAAGAATTTCTGTCTATTTACATTAAAGATACCTAATCGTTTGATGAACATGTTTAGTGAAAATAATAAAAAAAATCTGACTTAAAATCAAACGAATGTAACAAACATAGTCGGAAGAAGGGCGTTAAAATATACACCAAATTTTAGGGATTGGAATTTGGTCCGTCAGGTAAATAGAAACAAACATTTTTTAAAGCCACGAAGATGCGAAAAGAAATTGATTGAATTAGCAACCTGAGTTATTTAACGGTGAGAGCGACATTTAACGGCAACAGAGCGACATTTAACGTGAGTTGCGCCATTTAACGGCGGTGCGACATTTAACGGCGCTACACCGACCTACCTACTCTCTTCTTTTTTTTGTTGGAGACCAGAAACGGAACTTTTTTTAGCCCTACTACAAACTCGCATCTAACCTGTATACAGTGCCGAGTTAGTTTTCCATGTTGGTACATCACTAAACTTTTTGCCCGACTTTCGGAGCGTAGTCGATGATAATTGAAAAGAAGATACGCATATATAAAGCAAATATACTTTTATGTTATGTGCAATACTTAGTTTTGAACAACTCACCTGTTTAAAGTGACCACTCATATTTTTCTTGGCCTTCTTATCCATCGCGCATTTTGATGTAAAAAGATGACTGAGAGCCTGTCGATATAGCGATTTCTACAGTGAGACCGCCTATATGGTTATGCGCCGAGGCTGAGGTGTTTATAAATCAATATCCTATTTATCCTATTTTAATGTAACACCTATACAAGACCTTTTGATACTGATTCTGCTGATACTTTGATCGCTTTCATTTTACTTTGGTTCACCGTAAGGGTCTTTTAGATACAGGTATACTTTAGCATTAAGGATATATTTTCATGGCATTTTTAGACGGCGGCCAGCCGTCTTTAGTAGCTGGAATTTGAAAACAGGCCTTGGTGATTTGTATACTTAACTGTACCTCTCCGCGCAGCTACTTAGTGCGTATCCATGCAATGCGATTCTGCACCAACGAATACAAGTGGAATATGTTACACAGACGTTTTAAACATAACCGTAACCGCTTTTAATGTATTATTGTTTGTTCACATGTTTTTTCACCATTATTTTGCACTGGAAACCTCCATTTTAAGGGTGAACAATATATTCGTGACGTTTATTAATCAGAACAGCAGCCCATTTTACATACATGAAGATCTACTCCTGTAAAAAGAAAAAAAGTAGCGTCCCGCTTTAGAAACTCAAATGTATGTAATTAACCTAAAGTAGTTCACACGTAATTTTCTTGATGGCGAGTTAGGTTCCTCCCAGAGCATTTCTAACTTTGAAATAGAAAGGCAAATATTTAAAAATCTTAAATAATTAAATACCTTTTCAATTTCTACACATACTCGACAACAGATAGAAGGTATACATCAGGTTCATTAGTACTGAAGAAATGGATTGACCTGCTGACGTATGCAACTTATGAATAGAATCAGGTTTACTACCCTTACTCCGGATTATTATGTAACAAACAGAGAGCGATTTCAACTTATAGTTGCAGGAAAGCGTATGGAGTTTTTGGCGTTATATGACCTTTGCCTCTTTTGTTTCAATCACTACTGAAACGTTGGGATTAGAATTAAAACTATTTTATTTTAATCCCGCCGCCGTCTGTCAGCGCATTGGGCGTTTTGATTGCATTACTAATACAGTTGCATTGACAGGGTGAAAAAATGTATAAGCAGCCCGTGGTATGATCCTAGGACCTTTTGCTTACAGGTCGGATTCCTTAGCGGCAGGGCTATCGTTAGCATACACTACAAAAGTTCCTCTCCTGTTGTCAATCCACCGATAGTATTTCAGTCCTTTGTTATTCTGTTTTATACAGGGACCATGTCACATTATCCTAGCATCGAAGTTAACAATTGAAAGTATTAATAAAACTACATCCCGAACAGCACATGATCAGGAAAATTAATTTTAGAAAGAAACAAACAAAAAACAACAATAACTTATTGGTACATTCAGCGTCTATACTTCCGGAACAATACAATGGTACATCGGTTCAACAATTGATTTTGCCCAATTGTTTTGTATTAAAAAGACACAGTTAGTACAAACAATATGCTACAACACCTAGTCAAAAAGTCGAAATGGTACGTTGTCTGTTATTCTTACTTAGCTTAAATGGAAAGCTGTTTAGGAGCTCATAATTGTACTATAATTCCACCCACTGAGATTTAAAAGGGTAAGTTATTTTATTACTATCTTTTGGTTTTAATTTCACATTCTCAACTCTTTTCACATTCTCAACTATTAATCTAAGTGATTACTATAGATCTAGTAGATTTTGCTATTTGTTTAAGCAAATAAATATTGGAAAACATGCTTTCGCTGAAAAAAATAAGCGTTTCATGAAATAAATAATGAAGCAGCCCGTATCATACACAATAAGATATAAGAAAGTATCAGTTTCATTAAGTTCACTTTTCAGGAATTCAAATATTCAGGATAAATTAGGGTTAACGCCGTCTTTCGACAAATAGTGAAGTCTCGCGTATTTAAAGTTTTCCACGAGGGTTGGAGGTGGAGTGGATTTCATTGACACAAGAGAAAGAAAGCGAGACGCGTTTGAAAAGCATGAATTACATAGAATGCAGATTTATTGTAAGGTTAAAATTGAAGTTAAACAAATAACGTAACGAATTCGCACTAGATTTGAGTGTTCGCGCATGATTGCTCATTGCACAACGTGTATTTTTATGACACAGGAGCAAATATTTAAGTACCTGTTCCATAAAAAATATATTTTAATGTTGAATCTTTCAAAGCGGGTCGTTCACAGATAATCGATAAAGTTGGTGAATTCTTTGTTTCCTGACAAACTCATCAAGTGTATGCCACTTTACAATGGAAAACGCTTTTTGCGTACACGCCAATTCGGTTTATTAAAGCATACGGTATCCCCGAAGCAGATACTTGTGGTACCACGTAACACGTTCCGCAACATGGCATCTTCACCAGCTTTTTGAAGTCGGCGCAAGGCGCGAAAAGTGAATGCGATAAGCCAAGAAGTGACAAAAAATAGAAATTCTAAATATAAGTTTTGTAACTTTAAATAAAGTTTCAATACCGTCCATACTGAGATGGGGAAACAACCCATTTTTAGCTCAACTGAGCACTTGTGCTCAGGGTGAGCTTTCGTGACCACCTATTGTCCGTCGTGCGTCGTCCGTCAACAATTGTTTGTGAACACTCTAGAGGCAACAACTTTGGCCCAATCTTCATGAAATTTGGTCAGAATGTTTGTCTACATAATATCTTGGATGCCTTAGAAATTGGGTCATGTGGGGTCAAAAACTAGGTCACCAGGTCAAATCTTAGAAAATCCTTGTGAACACTCTAGAGGCTACAGTTTTAGCTCAATCTTCATTAGATTTGGTAAGGATGTTTGTCTACATGATATCTTTAATGAGTTCGAAAATTGGCCATGTGGGGTCAAAAACTAGGTCAACAGGTCAAATTTTAGAAAATCCTTCTGAACACTCTAGAGGCCACAGTTTTAGCCCAATCGTTATAAGATTTGGTCAGGATGTTTGTCTACATGATATCTTGGATGAGTTTGAAAATGGGTCATGAGGGTAAAAAACTAGGTCACCAAATATTAAAAAAAACAACTGTGAACATGCTTGAGGCCACATTTTTGGCTCGATCTTCATGAAACTTTGTCAGGATGTTTGCCTTTATGCCATGTCGGATGAGTTTGAAATTTGGTCATGTTGGTCAAAAACTAGGTCACTCGGTCAAATCTTACACAATCTTTGAAAAACCTTGTGAACACTCTAGAGGCCTACATTTTTGTCACAGTCTTCATTAAACTTGATAAGAATGATGACTGCATGAATTCCCAGTTGAGTGCAAATTCAGGTCGGATCAAAATCTAGGTCACTTAGTCAAATATTAGAAAAAAAAAACTCTTTAGATGCCACATTTTTTGTCATCATGCCTATCACAGCAATTTACTCAGGTGAGCGACGCATGGCCATCTTGGCCCTCTTGTTTTACAATTGTCATTTTTACATTTGGGTGACCATGCGTCTGTAGATGGGATGTGACGTTATACACACATATATTTAAAATCAAATTCTTAGTCAATGACTAACTGTGAACGAGGTGCTTTAAACTCAAAACATTGATTGTTGACCGTGGTCCAGTAGAATAGTCTTCTTTTTTTTCTTCTTTTCTTTTCCTCTCCAGACCTTGCTCTTCTTGAAGTTATGAGATTTTCATAATTTTAAAAGTTTGAAGAAGTATCACTTCATTGATTATTATGTTATAGAGGAAAACATTTGGCTTGGGTTATTTTGGTTAGCCTGTTATAAAATATACGTTCTGCATAATTAGTTTTAATTAGGATTACTGTTTAAAAATAAATTGGCAAATATTTCTAATTCTTTGCCAGTGACTATCTATGAACGAGCTTCTTGTTGAACACTATTTGAGAGTTATGCTTTTAGACCATCTTTATTTGAGATACTTCTTAAGACGACAAGCTGATTTTCCTTTGTGAACTTTTCATACTTCAGAAGACCAATGGACTGTCACTACCGGTTCTGGTTTCTCCTCGCTATCATCTGCATGGAAGCAATCGTGACCTTCAGTGAAGATGGGGGTGTCACAAATGTTGAAGGTATGCTTAAATAATAGCGTAGCAATGTTATTCGACCTTATAACAAATACAATATATTCAAAGGTTCGAAAGCGTAAGTCGAAGACACGGTTTAGCTGATTTCGAATATACAAGTTTCCACTACGCTAGGTGGAGGCCCGCCATGGGTAACAAGAACTACCAGCCGATATTAAGTGTCGGGGCACCAGACGAAAATTCTAAATTTCTTGGCGATACCTCGCTCTGACAAGTATAACAATGGCTCGTCGCTTTACCCGCATGTGTTGCCACGCAAACCCAAAACACAAGGTCGCCTTTTCACTTTCAATATTCGCCCAAAAAACATCATCGCACAAATTAGATAAATTCCAATATGACCCATAACAGGAGTATTATGTATATGTACTTCAAGTATGACTCAACACTTTCTGAAAATGCTGATTGATATGCAGGTGGTAACGACGATGTTGATTAGGATGAGGTATCAATGTTTTTCGTTGCTTACTTATCTACATCTTGTGTATCTTTATAGGGAGTATAACCCCAACCTGCAGTCCACCGTGCCAGTCCTGCAAAGTTCCAGGTCAGTGTTCACAGTGCATTTCTGGACGGTTTGGCGGCACATGTGAACAGTTTTGTTATTCCAAGGGATGTAAGAACAACTCTTGCTTCATAGACACCGGAGGTTGTATTGAGGGCTGCATCCAAGGTTTCACTGGGTATAAAGATTATGCTTTTGGGAAGGGGTTCCTGTGTCAGAGTTGCGGTGAACATTGTGAAATCTGTAAAAACGACATCGAATGTCACATGTGCCATGAGGGGTTCTGGGGCCTAAACTGTGAGCTGAGTTGTTCGGACTTGTGTTGTGAGAGGTCCTGTCGCAAGAGTGACGGCCTCTGTGATGGAGGATGCACTGCAGGGTATCGCACTGAGACTGTCAACGGACAAGCCATGTGTACGCGGTGTGACAGTTGCAAGGAGTGTCATGACAATGGTGGCAGTAGTTACAAAGTACAGGTCGTAGAGGTGGTTTTAGTGGTTATCTGGGGTCAGTCGTTACTGTATGGTATATAAGTCCTGCTGGATCAAAGTTAGTAATAACGGCAGCCCTATGGCATTATTTCGAGGGCTAGTCATAATTTCTCTCCCGCCAGACTTCACCACAATAAACTCAGAGTTCAAGGTGACCAGTGCTTACTTTTCCCGCCAATTGGTACGTTTGTCCGAATGTCGACTAAATATTGTGGTTCTTTAGGATTGACCTCTTGCTCATTTAATTATTAGACCAGTGGATAGCAGGACAGTTAAATATTTTATATGTGTGTACATCAGTACAAGGTCATACAGTATGATTGATAAAGTTTGGGGTTATTTATATAACCCATAATATAACACATTAATTATATCACATAATAGGCATTGTTCCTCAATAATTGATATTTTGCCCGAATATGTCTGTAATGATATTTGCCTTGGCTTGGACAAACCGGTTAAAAAAACTATGTTTAAGATAATTCACAACTAAACAATTTACATCTCTGTTAACACTAATATATCATATCATATATGCATTAGTATTATGTTACAAACATATAAACGTAGGTTGATGGAGGATGCTGTTTATTCTACATGATGTAGCTATCTGTACATGGATCATTATTTCCAGTTGAAGATGTGTGATAATAATATTAATATGAGATTGAAACAGAGGATTACTTGTACAAGCGAGACACACGATTCGGGTTACCGGCCGCGACATAGCCAAAGTCGTAACGAATGTAACTGATGTAGCTTCCTTGCTCGGCGCTCAGCATATGAGTGGTAATAATGTGATTTGGCGTGAAACTACATTGAGGCAGCACTTTATCTATTTCAAGTAAACATTGTCTCCAAAAGACTGGAATTATGTTGATGGAACGTTAAACTCAATAAACAAACAAGTTTTGGATCATTGTAATAACATCATCTATTGGTCGTGCTCATCAAAGTCGTACCCCAGTTAGTTTATTTTTTCTTGACATCGAACATTATACCTGTTAAAACATACCTCTTAACTCGTTTTAGCATCGATTTCACGTTCTGGCACATGCACAACTCGAGTTCACTAAGGAGACCCTCAATTGGATTCATCAGAATGTACAATAGTGGTCACACGTTTGACATTTAACTCGACAAAGATCTTATACAGTACTTATAGCGAAGAAGACACGTTTATGTCACATTATGTTGAAATATGGACTTTGCAAATAAAATTTAGTCTTCAACATTTTGAATCACTGTGTGATTTAAAAGAGAGTGTTCATTTGCTTTGATCTACGGAAGCATATTAGTGCCACATTGACACTTTTTTCTTCTTTTTTTTTTTGACACTTAAATCTGTAAATTTTACACTTTAATCTATAAAATTCACACTTTTTTCTGTAAAATTCACACCTTTTTCTGTAAATTTTACGGTTTAACTGTAAATTTTACACTCTAATCTGTAAATTCACACTTTTCTTCTGTAAAATTCACACTTCTGCCTGTAAAATTCACACTTTTTCTGTAAATTATACAGTTTATCAATTTACAGATTAAACTGTAAAATTCACACTTTTCTTCTGTAAAATTTACACATTAATCTGTAAAATTCACTTTTTTCCTGTAAATTTTACAGTTTAAACTGTAAATTTTACACTTTAATCTGTAAAATTCACATTTTTTTCTTCAAAATTCATTTTTTTTCTCTGTAAATTTTACATTTTAATCTGTAAATTTTACACATTAATCTGTTTAAATAATGGCTGTGTCTATTGGCATGACCGTCGTGCCGAAAAGGTTGTTATCGATACGACAGAAGAAAAAAAATAGCACAATTAGAGCTTTCTTTCTTTCTGTGATAAAAGACCGTTTGCTCAGTTCTGCTAGTGATGATGTTTTATGACAAGGGCATCCTCAAAATAACTTTTTTTGCGGTTATCTTAAGTGGGTACCGGTACATACAATATATACCTACAACATATACCTACAACATATACCTACAATATATAACTACAACATATACCTATTACATATACCTACAATATATAACTAGCAATATATACCTACAATATATACATATAATACACACCTACAACATATACCTACAATATATACCTACAATATATACCTTTATCACATACCGATACCTACAACATATACCAGTACTATAAAGGATTCCAACAAGCTTTCTGATACTTTAATTGGTTTATTCATCCTTTAGACGAGACAGTAAAAAGCTGAAAAAATAATCGAAAGATATATAAAATAAAAATAAACCTCTTCTGGATACAAAGCTAGATTAAAAAAATATCCTTTCCGAGTTATCCCAATGACCATTGATAAGAATTTATATAAGGAATATTTACTCTCAAAGCGTTATCAATCCTAGCCCGATGGCTATTGACAGATATAACAAATGACCTCATGACCACAGACAGATGTAACACAATCCCTGTCTGTTCATAAGTTGTCTATTAAATATGCTTATCAATTTCATATACTAGACAGCGCAATTATTCCTTCATAAACTCAACACTGGAAATTAAATTAAGTTAAATGCATTTACCGAAGTTTATAAACACAAAATATAAAGTTAATCAGTTACACGAACAATGCTAACATTAATATTCCTCAGAACATCCCTTATATCAAAATGCAAGTATATTGACTATAGGTTGAATGAATATGGGGCCGAAACGACCTTACTAATTCAACCACAAAATAACAAGATAAATGCTGTTGTGTTATTACTTGCAAACATAAAGTAGTTAAATATTTTATAATCATTTCGAACACAACGATACTTTTAACCTACTTACACCGTGGGACACCAAAATTGGCCACAAAAGAAGGGCAAAAAACAATTCCAAACGCCATCTCGGGAACCACAACAGGGAACCAACCGTCATTCGCCCCTAACTTGTTCAAATAACTGCTAAACTGCACTATAAATCGTGAGGAATTTATCAATAATATTGGGGGAAATCTATCAATACTGATTTTTGGAGAAATAACTCTTTAACAACAAAAATAATACCAAAACTATCTTTGGTTCCAGAACAAGTACACACAACATAAACATATACATACACCATATATGAATAATATATACAGGAAAGAAAGAAACAAACAAACAAGTTTTGCAGATGAAAGTGTGAATTTTGCAGATTAAAGTGTAAAATTTACAGTTTAAACTGTAAAATTTACTGAAAAAAAAAAAGTGAATTTTACAGAAAAAAGTGTGAATTTTACAGAAAAAATGAATGACCACGTTTCAGAGGTCATCATAATGAACACATTCTTTTAATTTTGTACATTCCAAAGCGCTATGGGAACAATAGTGTTATGTATGTAAACAAACAAGATTCCCGTGTTGTGTTTGATGATTAAGAAGATGCTGTGATGATTTTGACGATCTGTTGTCTACAGTGGATAATAATGATAGTGAATAATAATGATAGTGAATAAGAATGACAGTGAAAAAAGATGATAGTGAATAAGAATGACAGTGAAAAAAGATGATAGTGAATAAGAATGATAGTGAATAAGAATGACAGTGAAAAAAGATGATAGTGAATAAGAATGACAGTGAAAAAAGATGATAGTGAATAAGAATGATAGTGAATAAGATTGACAGTGAAAAAAGATGATAGTGAATTAGAATGACAGTGAAAAAAGATGATAGTGAATAAGAATGATAGTGAATAAGAATGACAGTGAAAAAAGATGATAGTGAATAATAATGATAGTGAATAAGAATGACAGTGAAAAAAGATGATAGTAAATAAGAATGACAGTGGAAAAAGATGATAGTGAATAAGATTGACAGTGAAAAAAGATGATAGTGAATTAGAATGACAGTGAAAAAAGATGATAGTGAATAATAATGAATAGTGAAAAAAGATGACAGTGAAAAAAGATGATAGTGAATAAGAATGATAGTGAATAAGAATGACAGTGAAAAAAGATGATAGTGAATAAGAATGATGGTGAATAAGATTGACAGTGAAAAAAGATGATAGTGAATTAGAATGATAGTGAATAAGATTGACAGTGAAAAAAGATGATAGTGAATAGAATGATAGTGAATAAGATTGACAGTGAAAAAAGATGATAGTGAATAAGAATGATAGTGAATAAGATGATAGTGAATAAGATGATAATGAATAAGAATGACAGTGAATAAGATTGACAGTGAAAAAAGATGATAGTGAATAAGAATGATAGTGAATAAGAATGATAGTGAATAAGATGATAGTGAATGAGGATGATAGTGAATAAGAATGATAGTGAATAAGATGATAGTGAATAAGATGATAGTGAATAAGAATGATAGTGAATAAGAATGATAGTGAATAAGAATGATAGTGAATAAGAATGATAGTGAATAAGATGATAGTGAATAAGAATGATAGTGAATAAGAATGATAGTGAATGAGGATGATAGTGAATAAGAATGATAGTGAATAAGGATGATAGTGAATGAGGATGATAGTGAATAAGATGATAGTGAATAAAATGATAGTGAATAAGAATGATAGTGAATAAGATGATGGTGAATAAGAATGATAGTGAATAAGATGATAGTGAATAAGATGATAGTGAATAAGAATGATAGTGAATAAGAATGATAGTGAATAAGGATGATAGTGAATAAGATGATAGTGAATAAGATGATAGTGAATAAGAATGATAGTGAATAAGAATGATAGTGAATAAGATGATAGTGAATAAGATGATAGTGAATAAGATGATAGTGAATAAGAATGATAGTGAATAAGATGATAGTGAATGAGGATGATAGTGAATAAGAATGATAGTGAATAAGAATGATAGTGAATGAGGATGATAGTGAATAAGATGATAGTGAATAAGATGATAGTGAATAAGAATGATAGTGAATGAGGATGATAGTGAATAAGAATGATAGTGAATAAGAATGATAGTGAATGAGATGATAGTGAATAAGAATGATAGTGAATAAGAATGATAGTGAATAAGATGATAGTGAATAAGAATGATAGTGAATAAGAATGATAGTGAATGAGGATGATAGTGAATAAGATGATAGTGAATAAGAATGATAGTGAATAAGAATGATAGTGAATAAGATGATAGTGAATAAGAATGATAGTGAATAAGATGATAGTGAATAAGAATGATAGTGAATAAGAATGATAGTGAATGAGGATGATAGTGAATAAGAATGATAGTGAATAAGATGATAGTGAATAAGAATGATAGTGAATAAGAATGATAGTGAATAAGATGATAGTGAATAAGAATGATAGTGAATAAGGATGATAGTGAATAAGAATGATAGTGAATAAGATGATAGTGAATAAGAATGATAGTGAATAAGAATGATAGTGAATAAGAATGATAGTGAATTAGAATGATAGTGAATGAGGATGATATTTCTTTCTCCTTGAGTGAAAGTGTGGATGTGTTACACTCGAAAAACTTAACATATACAATTTAAGTTGATTAAGTTTAAATTAAAACAGAACAGTGGTCAAATGAAATGAAGAAAATGACCCTTTGTATTACATAAATGGAGAGGCGACTGTTTCAGTCAGACTTTTAATTTGTATTTCATATTTTCACTCATATATGTTTCAAATGCATGTACAATGCATGACTCAAAATGGCAATCTCGTTGGGGCAACGCTCAGTTTAATAAGTTACATTCTATTCAACCATCCTTAGGTTTTTGGTATTCATCTTCCCGCGCTGTGCGTAGGGAGGAATGTGTTATCAATCGTTGTCGCATAGGACATACTCGTTTGACTCACTCCTATCTTTTAAATCGAGAAGAACAACCTGTTTGCATTCCTTGCCAGGAACCGTATACTATCAAACATTATTTTAGTCGACTGTATTGATTTAAATCTTATTAGAACTAATTATTTTAATGTGACATCTATGTTAGACCTTTTTAATACTGTTTCTGTTGATTCCTTGATCGCTTTTATTAAAGACGTTGGTATATATAACAAGCTTTGATTTTACATACGTGATATATTAAACGTGTTTACTCTCCTGCTGTGCGGGATTCACTTGTGTATAGTTTTGTGACTTATTGTAATTTTAAGCGTTTTTAGACACCGTATGACGTCTTTCGACTGTTGAGGTGTCTTTAAATCAATATTCTATTCTATTCTATTCTATTCTATTCTACAATGCATGACATTTTGCAAATTTTATTCTTTATGCTGTAAGTCTGACAATTTGCAATTCTGCTGTAAAAAGACAACCCCTTTTATAAACAGTTTTGTCTGTCCTATTGGTAAGCATGAAGAGACAAAGCGTGAGTGAGCTAGGTTATTTGAGATAATCTTTGTGAAATGTAAATTTTGCATTAATAAACATCGCGTGACAGTGGAGTATACAATAAAATTCCAACGCACTGGGTGCTCTTATTACAAGTGTACATCAAAGCGCTCAATGCGCTGAGAGACGTCAGCTGGATTAACAGGAAAAATCCTGTGATTCTTAAATATTGATACAACAGAAGCGAAAGCCACATGACTCAAAAACTCCACACACTCCTGCAACTACAGCCGATAGTAAGACAATCGAATTTGCACTCTGTTTGTTACAAAACAATCCGGAAGTAGGGTCATGAACCTGACTTATGAACTTCAGAAGTAGGTCATTCCCTAGGACCCGGTTCCTTATGAACTTCAGAAGTAGGTCATTCCCTAGGAACCGGTTCTTATACACTATCTTCTGTTACTGAAGTATAGAACTTGACAAGGTACTTGATGTTTTAGATACTTAAATGTTTGTTTCTATTTCAAAGTTAAGAAATGCTCTGGGAGAAACCTAACTCGCTTTCATGCAAAATTACGCGTGAACTACTTTAGGTTAACTACAGACATTCGAAACGCTATTTTTTTCGTTTTACAGGAGTAGATCTTCAAGTATGTAAAATGGGTTGCTGTTCTGATTTATAAGTGTCACGGATATATTGTTCACGCTTAAAATGGATGTTTACAGAGCAAAATAACATGTTTACAAACAAAAGCACATGAATAGCGGTAACGTTTATGAATAAAAAGTCTGCGTAACATATTCCATTCGTATTCATAAGTGCAGAATCGCATTGCGTTGATCCGCACTAAGCGCGGAGAGGTACAGTTAAACTTATCATGGAAAATATGCCAATTAGCAAGGTCAGCGATGCCTGGTAAGCGTTTGTAGCTACTAAAGACGACAGCAAGCTGCCGTCTAAAAAGCGTCGAGTTAGAGTTCAGGAGTTCATCAGTCAATCATTTACGCTGTAATACACCTGACCATTGGATTACCATCAACTGAGTGCTTTATTGGTGACTTTTAAAGTGTTTTTCTTGTTGATCATCACTTGCCTGTTTGACTAAGTTTAAATGTAAGAAAGTTACACGCTTTACATGAAGTGCAGCAGATCACGCACGTCTGGCATGTAATGTCTTGTATTTGGTAAATAAAGGTATGTCGTTCATGAAGTATGTTCGGCCCTCACAGCAAAATGATATACATGTATTAGCTGCAAGATCCATTTAATGTAAAAGTCAATAACACAATTCCAGTCGGTTTCAGTTTATGTTTAACATAACTTTAGGACTCTTAGTCCTTTGATTTTAAAATGGAATTAGTATATAGGAAGACAAAATTAGATGTATAAAAGAAAGTTTGTTTGGTTTAACGTCCCGCCGACTGTATTCAAGTCATTTCTACTTGAGACAGAT
Source organism: Solen grandis (assembly GCA_021229015.1). Lineage (NCBI taxonomy): Eukaryota > Metazoa > Mollusca > Bivalvia > Adapedonta > Solenidae > Solen > Solen grandis. The sequence goes on along the minus strand of CM037781.1, from coordinate 73,186,438 downwards.
ATAGTGCTGTCACATTGCAGTATCACGCCGTAGACATGTGGCGTGATACTACATCAAGTCAAATTATCCTGACACTAGACCATACAAGTCATAGATCTATACTTACTTAGTCAAAATTTGTTTGCTGAAAAACACGTAGATGAAGTTTCGTTTCATAAAATCTAATTTCTTTCTATCAAAGCAATTAACACTACACTCAAGTGTACATGTTATTATAAGGCTTATCCCCCTTGGACCATAATCTCTAAATTATTCGAGCACACTGACATTTACAGGTCTATAATATAAGATGTGTAAAACGGACATGTTAATTTGAAACATGCGCAAACGCACGCAGTAGGTAGAAATGGAACGATAAATCTGAAGAAACAGACAGTTCTACTTTTCACGACTGCGTTCTACCTGAAATAACCATTTCCATTTTGATAAAATAAAGCCATCCATTTGACAAAAATGTAGGGAAACATGTAACAGGTAATAACAAAACATTTGGTTGGCCTCTAAATGAATGATTAAAAATCAAAATCATTCAAGGAGTACAAATTATGTAGAATATGAGTTAACAGATGCCTTTCGATCTTTGACAATTTACATATAAGCCTAATGTATTCGCTGACACATTAATAAATGATTTAAAAGTAATTGTGCCGGTTAGAGCATACTTAGAACTACAAAAATGATATATTTTAAGTCTTTGTAAATTACCTTGAGATTTTTATTCGTCCATGTTGCAAACAGCTATATCATAGTTACTTAGTAATTTTAAAAATCAGAACTCTTTTTTTCATCCGCGACAGTCCCTCTACATTTCATACTACGCACCGGATGTCACTCTCGCTCCCGGCGATCCAAGAGAGTAAATCACATCGGTAGAAGCAAGAACAAGGACTTACCATGTTGAAATGTTGCAAAGGATACTGGGTTAATTTGCGAATATACCCTTTCACAAGGCATGAAAGCTAAAATAATTTCAGGGGAAAGCAAAACCTTACTATTGCACTGGAAAGTAACACGAGAACAACCGGGAAAAAACAAGTACATTGTATTTTTATTTAAACTGTCAACACAATTCACAAAAATGCTGTATTGGCCGACTTATAATCCAAGACTATACCCCTTGACTTGACTTGACTATTTGAGTTTACCGTCGCTTCGACAGTATTTCAGTCATATAGCGACGTCCAGCTAATTACAGGTGGAGGAAGACCCCGAATGCACGGAGGCATCCGGGTAGAACCACCGACCTACCGCAAGCCAGCTGGAAGGCTTCCTCACATGAAAATCCGAATGACCCTATACCCCTTTCATACCCGTTCTATTTTAGTAAACATTTCATACTTGTGACTAAAAAGCTATTTCCATCTGTAAGGAACGATGAAATAAATTACGGCTATCAAAGTCACGCCAACAGTCAAAATCAAGCACATCTCGACAACAGTACATACGCAGCTTAAAAAGAATATTTCCATGTGAAGAATATGATTTACATATCTTTTATTCCTCTATTTACAAATGGTACAAAGCAGACAACTGAATATATTTATGATTGCGAAGTTTCATACACATAGGGTCAGTAACAAACTCTGGCGCACGACACTTTCGATGTTGTCCCGATAAAGTTAGTGTTTATTAAATAAATAAATAAATAAATAAATAAATAAATAAATAAGGTTTTGATGTACATGTATGTGGTATATACGGTCATAAGGCGGTTGATAAATTGCGCTTTAAATTTCTTGAATTTGAATATTAAGATGGTTTATGGATAGTTAGGAAGGTTCCTTCTTTCTGTTATAGCAAAAGAAAGAGCGCTTAAGTTTTGGTTAAAAATAAAAAAATATCGAACATTCATTTATACAGAGCAATGAACATGGTTCGGCTAAATAATATAACCGGGAAATGTTGGGCTAATAACATATATATATTGATAGGCTGGAGATTCTCTGTATAGAAGATTTTTATATCTTACTGAATAACTATCTAGCAACATTCAAGCGTCGTGATCAGTTTAAACGGGATTACAATACATCAATTAGATCGATGTCAAAACTTTTGCAAATAAATCTTAAATCGGTTTCGAAAAAAAAAGAATGAACATGTGCAAAAAGATAAAATTCGTTATGCATAACTTGTTTAAGAGTTAGTTCACATCCACCTGAGATAAATCTAGGTGGAGTTAAAGGAATAGAGATAATAGATGCAATCAGAAATAAGATTTATTCAGAATACTATTTTTTGCTTTGTTTTTACAATGTAAAGAATTAAGAAAAGAATATTTTTTTAAAGTAAGCATGGCCAACAATAAAAAAAATCGTATATTTATTATATTCTGATAATATGAAAATAGTAAATAATATTGCTTGAAAAACTTTAAACTTTTTATTTTACATTGATTATGAAACAAGCTATCACAACTTATATTAATCACTTTGGGTAGATTATGAAACAAGCTATCACAACCTATATTAATCACTTTGGATAGATTATGAAACAAGCTATCACAACTTATATTAATCACTTTGGGTAGATTATGAAACAAGCTATCACAACCTATATTAATCACCTTGGATAGATTATGAAACAAGCTATCACAACCTATATTAATCACTTTGGATAGATTATGAAACAAGCTATCACAACTTATATTAATCACTTTGGGTAGATTATGAAACAAGCTATCACAACCTATATTAATCACTTTGGATAGATTATGAAACAAGCTATCACAACTTATATTAATCACTTTGGGTAGATTATTAAACAAGCTATCACAACTTATATTAATCACTTTGGTTGGCTCTGTGGTGGCATCATAAGTGTCATTAATATGGGAGTAAACCGGAGAACCCTGAGAAAACCCATGTATCTGGTCGTGCGACCACTATACTCTCTCACGTACGTGACCAGAAATCGAACCCGGGGCGCGTTGCTGAGAAGTGAGGCGCATTACCACTACGTTATCCAGATACCCAATTTATATATGAAGCAAGCCGTATTCTTCATGATAATCTTGGTAATTTAACTGTTAAATGTTCTACATTGTGTCTGTTTTCTGTACTTAATATTGTATTGTATGTACGTGTTGAAACTTGCTTTTTATACATACTATATTGTATATCTTTGTTTTTGGTCAAAGGTAGAATGCTGCAGATTTGTCATAATAAAAACATTTAAGTTGAAATACGTAAAAAACGTATAATTAATAAAAAATATTTTTCATAAATACCAATGGTAGCTTGGCGACCAGGCTCGAATTCCACCAACAATACTTAGCGCTAAGTAATACTTAAATTAGGTAGAAATACATTCCACCATTGCTAATTTATAAAATATTCAATTATGATGACTAAGCAAAAATGAAATATTACCTTAATAACTTACAATGTTAATAAATGAAATAATTGGGTATTTTTATTAGAGTAACAAAACTAATGAAATTCGCCCTTTAGTAATTAAGTATTTCTTAGCGCTAAGAATTGTTGATGGAATGTGACCCAGGCTCGAATTCCATCAACAATACTTAACGGTAAGTATACATATAACATATACAACAATACTTAACGGTAAGTATACATGTAACATATACAACAATACTTAACGGTAAGTATACATATAACACATACAACAATACTTAACGGTAAGTATACATGTAACACATACAACAATACTTAATGGTAAGTATACATATAACACACACAACAATACTTAATGGTAAGTATACATGTAACACACACAACAATACTTAATGGTAAGTATACATATAACACAACAACAATACTTAATGGTAAGTATATTAACACATACAACAATACTTAACGTAAGTATACATGTAACACAACAATACTTAACGGTAAGTATACATATAACACACACAACAATACTTAATGGTAAGTATACATATAACACACACAACAATACTTAACGGTAAGTATACATATAACACACACAACAATACTTAACGGTAAGTATACATATAACACACACAACAATACTTAACGGTAAGTATACATGTAACACACACAACAATACTTAACGGTAAGTATACATATAACACACACAACAATACTTAACGGTAAGTATACATGTGACACACACAACAATACTTATCGGTAAGTATACATATAACACACACAACAATACTTAACGGTAAGTATACATGTAACACACACAACAATACTTAATGGTAAGTATACATATAACATACACAACAATACTTAATGGTAAGTATACATATAACACAACAACAATACTTAATCGGTAAGTATACATATAACACACAACAATACTTAACGGTAAGTATACATATAACACACACAACAATACTTAATGGTAAGTATACATATAACACACAACAATACTTAACGGTAAGTATACATATAACACACACAACAATACTTAACGGTAAGTATACATATAACACACACAACAATACTTAACGGTAAGTATACATAAAAAACACAACAATACTTAATGGTAAGTATACATTATAACTACACAACAATACTTAACGGTAAGTATACATATAACACACACAACAATACTTAACTGGTAAGTATACATGTAACACATACAACAATACTTAATGGTAAGTATACATGTAACACACAACAATACTTAATGGTAAGTATACATGTAACACACACAACAATACTTAATGGTAAGTATACATTAACACAACAACAATACTTAAGGTAAGTATACATATAACACATACAACAATACTTAACGGTAAGTATACATGTAACACATACAACAATACTAAATGGTAAGTATACATGTAACACATACAACAATACTAAATGGTAAGTATACATGTAACACATACAACAATACTTAACGGTAAGTATACATGTAACACATACAACAATACTTAATGGTAAGTATACATATAACACACACAACAATACTTAATGGTAAGTATACATATAACACATACAACAATACTTAATGGTAAGTATACATATAACACACACAACAATACTTAATGGTAAGTATACATATAACACACACAACAATACTTAATGGTAAGTATACATATAACACACAACAATACTTAATGGTAAGTATACATATAACACACACAACAATACTTAATGGTAAGTATACATATAACACATACAACAATACTTAATGGTAAGTATACATATAACACACACAACAATACTTAATGGTAAGTATACATATAACACACACAACAATACTTAATGGTAAGTATACATATAACACATACAACAATACTTAATGGTAAGTATACATATAACACACACAACAATACTTAAAGGTAAGTATACATATAACACATACAACAATACTTAACGGTAAGTATATATATAACACACACAACAATACTTAAAGGTAAGTATACATGTAACACACACAACAATATTTAAAGGTAAGTATACATGTAACACACACAACAATATTTAAAGGTAAGTATACATATAACACATACAACAATACTTAACGGTAAGTATACATATAACACATACAACAATACTTAACGGTAAGTATACATATAACACACACAACAATACTTAATGGTAAGTATACATATAACACACACAACAATACTTAAAGGTAAGTATACATATAACACATACAACAATACTTAATGGTAAGTATACATATAACACATACAACAATACTTAACGGTAAGTATACATATAACACACACAACAATACTTAATGGTAAGTATACATATAACACACACAACAATACTTAACGGTAAGTATACATATAACACACACAACAATACTTAATGGTAAGTATACATATAACACACACAACAATACTTAATGGTAAGTATACATATAACACATACAACAATACTTAATGGTAAGTATACATATAACACATACAACAATACTTAACGGTAAGTATACATATAACACACACAACAATACTTAACGGTAAGTATACATGTAACACATACAACAATACTTAACGGTAAGTATACATGTAACATACAGAAATACTTAACGGTAAGTACACATATAACACATACAACAATACTTGAAGGTAAGTGTACATAAATCTTAAATCAGATGGGAACACATTCCACCATTCTTGTTTTATTAAGCAAATGACAAAGTTTACATAAATACTTAAAGTTCCGACTAACAACTTATGGTATATATGAAACATTAAGTGCGTTATTGGGTAGAATAAGCCCCTTAGTATTAAAATAGTACTTAGCACTAAGTAAAAGATTGTGAAATTGCCACCAGAATACTCACGTGTAATTTCCCCCAGGCGTATTTTGCCCAGAAGCGTGTACAAGGTACTTTTCAAAGAATTTACTTTTTCGTCGCCGCCATGATAAAACATTACGTATATGAATTATCTAGAGAAATAAAACCTGTTTTCAATTCATGAAGAAGTTAGTTCTGGAGCTATAGATGTTGCACGTATGTCTGAATCGATTTCAGTTGCCTCGTTCTAAAATATATTGGCTTTTTGCGTTTCAATTTTCTAAATCGTCTTTTGAATTAGCTTCGAGCATAAATCGGTTTTAATTATCATGTATACAATGGTATCAAATAGGATATTCATGACTGTTCATAACCAAAACAACTTTCTGTGCATTCACTATTTTATTATTTATACCTTATTAACGACTCTGATTTCTTAACAAATCGACTGAGGATCCGAAGGTTGTAGGTTCAAGCCCCGTTTGAAGCTAGGGTTTTCATTGCCTTTCCAGGCGCAAAGTACTGGTCCAACCCAGGAACTTTTGTGAAGGATTAGTATAAGTTGTTTCCTAATGGACGTAAACAAGTTTTTATGTCCTTACTAAAAAGAAAGTGTGTGACTTTTTATCGTGTAACTATGTAACCAGTCGACCTGTGTCTGTCAAATATTAACTATTCAGTTGTATTCATAGGGGCAATAACATGATTAACCTATAATTTGAAATAAAAAATAGTCTGTTTAGAACTGTTGTCAGATTGTCAGATCAGTAATACAATATTCAGTAAATTCAATATTTTCAGACAAATGTCACTATTAAACTCACATTATTCATATTTACTTCTACGATTCGTCATTGGATCGAGTTCTGGAAGGGTACCTCCAAATTTTCATTTTTCGGGTTTCTTTAGTTTTACCTGGTTGCCTCTGTATAGTCAACAACATCTCCGTCAACATCAAACGTATATCAACCTGAAAAAAGTGTGACATACACCAGCCTTTGTTTACGGACGAACGGAAAAAGAATATCCTAGTTTAACCTTGAATAGCAAACAAAACATTTAAAGTACATTATGAAGGTCATATCTTTACAATTTATGGGGTACATTTATTTTTGGCACATTATTTTTCTCCAAAATCTGTTTTGAAAGAGGTCTTTATACGGTATACACGACAGATGACGTTCTCATTTTGAAATACCTTAATCATCATTTTTTGTAAACAACAATGTTAGCATTTATTATTTAAAAGACTATGAAGAAGAACGGGCCATGACATGTAGTTTTTTATTTCCAGATAGCATGCACAGAAAGGGTCCAACAAATTAAGTTTCCCAAACCTCCGGCCTAGCCTGCTTCTGATATTATCTATGTATCTTCAATTTGACTTAAATGAAAATCTGATCAAGAGGGAGAGAGAGAGAGAGAAGATGAATGCGTTTGTTCTTATTCTTTAACATTCAATTGCTAAAGAGTACCTTAAATTACAGATTTACACCCAAATAAATGCGATTATTTAGTAAAACAATAACTAGTGTAATATAATTCACTCAGAAGTTTCCGAGCTAGATATAGACCTCCAGAATTTAAACCCACCTTCCCAATATGAAACTATTCTAAGTGTATATAGAAAAAGGAGATTTAGTCAGCTCTCAATATATACATTTCTCCTGTTTACCCGTTTATCAAATCGGATGACCATCGGGATTCGGTCGATCGTCTCTTTACATGATTTTGTCAATGGCACAATTTGAGATCTGCTATATTAGGGGTGATACGAAGCATTCCGATTATATACGTATAAGTTGGTGTTGATTTTATGGCACATGACATACATGTGTTTTGGTGTAAGACGATAGTTTATTTCACGAGTGACTTCGTCATTTCACACACACACACACACACACACACACACACACACACACACACACATGGTCTGCATGGACCACTCTAGGGCATCCTATGTTTCCTGAGTTGGACCAGTACTTTGCGCCTGAGATTCTGGAACCTAACCCACAAACTTCGTTTACTCAGTAATGGTCACTACCACTGGACCACGGAGCACTCGCCATATTTACATCTGTCAAATATCACTATGTTTTATATTATACATGTTTTTCACCATAACGTTTGCTCTTTCAAGAATTAGTTTTAAATTCCTTTAAACCTTTTATCGTGCCCAGAGAAAATATGAAGAAAAATCCAAGGCTAAATGCAAGTACACATTCATGATCCGACACGAATCGTTGGTTATAATCTTAGTTCGGATCGCGATAAAAAGTCGAATGATTAATTTATTATGTATAAAGAAGCGTGGTCATTCAGAGGGTCAATGTCTAATCCTTTTTTTATGTATGAAGCACTGTGAAACAACAAAAAGAAAGACTGGTTGAATGAGTACCCACATGTATATGTTCAAGTATATTCGACTCCGCAAGATAGTAATCAAATATATTTTACGAATAGATTTTTTTTACAAATATTTAATTTATTCTTAAGGTTAAAAAGAAAAAAAAATCGATATTTCTTTCTTGCCTTTCTATTTTTATTTATTTATTTGATAATAATAATAATAATAAATTATCAATAGCTGTCACTTTTGAGATAATTGAACAAGCTGGGGGTATTTTTTATTGACATTAAATTTTATGAAATTAAAATTAGTATGTTGAGGCCCGAAATGATGCCTTAAAAAGTAGATTTTATTTTGGCAGTATTTCAATATATATATATATATATATATATATATATATATATATAGAGAGAGAGAGAGAGAGAGAGAGAGAGAGATTTAAATTTCTTACATTCTTTACGTCATTTTAAATTAAGGCATAATATCTGAAACAGAACTCATCATGATATATCCATCATCATCATCATCATCATCATCATCATCAGTACCAAATGTACAACATTGCTCGACAAAACCTTTTCCATTAGACAATTCATGCATATGTGTATATTTTGTGTATACGGCCAAAACTGTTCATGCTTAAGTCTAATAATGGCATGGCCTGTTCTGCTCGACAGAAGCATTTTCAATTAAACATACATGTATTCAACCGTAAACTTCAAACCAATTTCTAAATGGTTTAATTGAATAATAAGGCACTTAAAACACAATTATCAATGAGATAAAAGTGACTGTGTAAATATATGGATTCCTGAGTCATTTTGACAAAAAGGACGTAACTGTTTCTAAATTTTTAATCGTATGGTTTCATTTATCACTCATTAATCAGGGTATAGTTTAAACTTTGTTTATTTTACATTGATTATGAAACAAGTTCTTACAACTTATGTAAATAATTCTCGATGGCTCTGGTAGCGGGGTATGTGGTCATTATTATGGGAGGAAACCGGAGAACCCGGAGAAAACCACGTGTCTGGGCGGGCGACGACTGTACCCTGTCACGTACGTGACCAGGAATCGAACATGGGACGCATTGGTGATAAGCGTAGCGCGTTACTACTACGCTATCCAGGCACCCACACAGAGAATAATTGCGTGTTAAAATCATCATAGGAAATCTCTGTTGACTTAGTCCAGTTCACGTCATGTGGCCGGAGATTGAGCCCACGACATCCCAATTACACTACCTACACGGTGCCATTTTAATGGAACAAGTCCTTGTTTATAATCTGCTTGTTAGGTGTTGACGATTTGCACTACTAAAGGGACGAATTCACAAAACAACGTAGGTTAATAGTACATGTATTTTTTATGGAAAGTTTTTCTGCCCCATCATTCCCACAGTTTGCAAAATAAAATCATATAATTATTTGTGTTTCCCTCCACCTGCTATATTAGCTGTTGGAAACATTTCTTAGCTTTATGATTTTAATCAACATTAAGACATACAAAACATGATTCGTGAATACATACACTGGTCCACACTGCGAACATAAGGGCCTCTCGTCATCTTTTCCTATATAAAGGCCCGTTGCTACCAATGCACGTCACTTGGTCGACTCTGGTAGACTGGTTCCACAGCCATGAAGTACGGACTATTTCTCGTCGCAGTGTTAGCCATCGCCACGGCGGCCGAGGCAAGGGCCGCAAGAAAGGTGGAGAGGAGGGTCGATCTGAGGACCCTCTTAAAACAATTGCTGGACGAAAGGAGCGAAGGGTCGGGCAGTGGCTCGGGCTGTAAGTTTCTCTCTCATTTATGTTCATTTCTTTTAATTTTTTTTATAAAGAACGTTTCTTTACATTGTTAAAAATCATTGTTTTGTTTCTTTATAGTAAAAGTTCCCCTAGAGTGACTTATTGTTTATTGTATAATTAACCTCTGGAAAATCTTCATAATTACTTTATATAAGTTGCAATATTACAAGGATTTCAAATAATTGACATATTTGATCATTCCGAGATAGCACTCTTATATTTGGTGTATGGATAATTTGAATCTAACGGCGATACAATAAGTGTAAATCGAGCTTTTCTTAAACGTTTATCACCCTCTGTTTAACTACATATTCAATGCAGGTTATTTTCCAATCGTATTAATTTGGCTATCCCTGGCCTAACACGCTGGATTGAAATGGGCGAGGTTTTCCGGATGGGAATGGTCAATGTGCAAAAAAGGTTTTAAACACCATGAGTTTTAATACTTATTTGTGTGTTTCATTTTTTTTTATTTGCGTTCATTTATTGAATGATTTCAGATAGTGTGTTTCTTTAATATTCTTTTAAAAGATAAACCCTTTTTAGGGAAAAGGTAAATTTCAATCAAGTTTCAAGCCAAAACAAGTAGCAAAATACTTTTTAATTATCTCGGTGGCGGGCGGCTATTGCGTCCTCTCCGGAAACGGGAGGTCGTTGGATCGATCCCCTGCCGCAACATACCCAAGTCGTTGAAAATGACACTACGCACAGACTAAATTTTGCATTTTGTTTTTTATATAATCACTTTTTTTGTTTATTAAAAACTATTGCATCATAGAAGTCGTAATGGAATTGAAATGTGTAAATGATTGATGCTTGAGATAACACATTAATAAACCCCGATAACAAAGGTAATGCGCGAGGCGAGACAATCGCAATTCCGTTGGAGTTATTTTTACCATTATCAGCACGATATTTTATTTTACTTACAAGTTGCCTCTCTCAGTTTTTATAATAAAATTTTGCATCGCCTAAAGTTTGATCCTATTATAATGTACGCAATAAGTTCGAAATAATGACATTCAAAACCCTATGCGCTTAGTCATTTACGTACTTTGATATTAGGTAAAACAGAGACGAACTTAACGCATACTAATCCTTAAATATTAAGGTACATGTTTCATATTTCTTGCTTCTCTAAAAGTGTACTATGATATTTTATTCCTTAACAAATATTGGTAGTCCTTAAAGTAATTACTTGTGTCAATTTAATCCGTTACATTTCAAAAAATCAGGAATGGTGGAATGCGTTTCAACTGAATAATACAAACCTTTACGTGTAACTGGGCGCTATGAAGTGTTTGTAGAATTCGGGCATATGATTCTGAAAAAGGTGCCCCAGGCGAAATATATTCCATTTCCCAAAAGCCCCCTGTGTAAATGTGTTTCGTTGATTTTTTTTATATAATTTTGATTATATGATGTATCAAATATTTGTTGTTGCATTTCAATGCAAGAATAGCTTTACAAAATTCAATTTCTAGCTTCTGCAAGTAAACATAAATACCTATTTACTTAATTTCTTAAGAAATATTGTTAGCTATTTTAATAATAGTTTGCGTCATTTTAGTTATTTACTTGCCAGTGGATGTTTCGTAAAGCAGAGATGGTGGAATATTTCTGCCTCATTTAAGTATAACGTAGTGCTAAGTATTGTTGTTCGAGGGGCCTCCGTGGCCGAAAGGGTAAAGTCGCTGACTGAAACACTCACTCGGCCCCTCACCGCGTGGGATCAAATCACGGCAGGGTTTTCCTCCACCTGCAATTAGCTGGACATCGCTATATGACTGAAATACTGTCGAAGCGACGGTAAACTCAAATAGTCAAGTCGTTGTTGGCCGATTTAGAGCCTGGTGGAAGGATATCGTAAGTAAAACTCGAGCGAAATAAAGCCAGTTTGTTGAAGGTTCTTTATGTAAATAGGAAAGCGGTGAAATAAAATGCGGGTTCGTGGAATTTTGAAATTATTTGTTGTATTTCAGTGCACAGAAAATATGTGTACAGAGCGCTTGTATTTTTTTCACCAGGGTACCTGTGTCCATGATGAATTATTAGGACCGTTGAATGTCCGCCGTCCACATTTAGTTTGTTTACAATCTAGCATCTTCATCTCCGAAGCAATCCTCTTCTAACCTCATGATATTATTAAAAGCCATACTCTCTTTGCAAAAGTTCGTTTTATGGCTGTTATCGGCCAATTCAATCAAAAAGTACCCCCACCCCACCCCCCACACACAAAAAGAAAAGCCAGAATTTTTCTTTGTTTAATCTCTAGCATTTGCAATTTGAAGCAATCAATATCAAACAAATTTAATGGCACACTATCTTGGTTGAGTTCGAATAGCTGGTATAAGACTATAAGATCTACAGTTTAAGCCCTTGAAATATAAATCATCACACATTCTAACATCTCCAATTCTGTGCAGTGCAAGCAATAAAGGCAATGTTTTCCTTCAGGATCAACGTAGTCTTATTTTTTTCTTTGAGATTATACTGTTTTACTTTCACTTCGCTGTTTTACTGTCACATCCATGTTTTCATTGAGTTTGTAAAGATAATTTCCCTGATCCAAAGAGCTATCCTTTAATATATGTACTAGAAATATTTCGTGTATTTACAGGTTGTTAACTTCTAGATTTATAATCTGGGAATAATATTAGATTACCAGTATTTGCTTCTTGATTTCAGATTCCTTGGCAAAGCAAGATTGTAAGTATGAACACTAAAATAAGTCTAAAGTGTTTAAAAGTCATCCTAAATTTGTGGCCTTTCAGAGATTTATTTCAATATACCATTTTATTTATTATTTTACCATCTGCAAAATATATCAACCTATTGACGTATTGATAGCGGATCAATTATTTTCGAAAGAACTTAAAGTTTCCAATAATGTAAAACGTAAACCAGCAGTTGAATGGTTTGACGAGGAGTGTCAGTCTGCAAAACGTCTTTATTTAGATGCATTACATGCTTTTAACAAAAATAAATGTTCATCCACTCGTTTATTGCTATGTGAAAAGAAAATTATATATAAAAAAATTATTGTTAAAAAGCGCAATTCATATAGGCGACAAAAGATAAAGGAAATATAGAATCTACGGTTTAAACGACCCAAAGATTTTTGGTCATTATTTCGTAAAAATAAAAATACAAGTTGCAGTATTACATTAAAAGAATTTAGGAAATATTTTTGTGAAATTTCTCAACAAGTTAACAGTAATGGCAATGACGAAGCAAATGAACATTTTAAAAACCAACATTTTGATAATTTACGTTGTTCATTTGAAGAATTGAATTGTGATTTTACGGTTGGCGAAATAGTCAAGGTTGTTAAAAAACTAAGGCACGGTAAAGCACCCGGTAATGATTGTTTATTAACGTCTTATTTTATAGAGACTGTTGATATTATTGCTTCTCATATTTGCGATTTATTTAACGCTATTTTTAATTCCGGTTTTTATCCGAGTTCTTGGGCGGAAGGTGTTATCATACCTCTCTTTAAAAAGGGGGATAAGAAAAATGTTGCAAACTATCGCAGTATTACACTTATAAGTTGTTTAGCCAAAAATATTTACAGGCGTTTTGAATGAAAGAATTTCAAATTGGTGTGACACCTATAATATAATATCGGATTCTCAGTTTGGATTCAGGTCTGGGAAATCCACGGTGGATGCTGTTTTTATTTTGCATACTGTTGTACAAAAACTTTTAAATGAAAATAAACGTTTGTATTGTGCATTTGTTGACTCCAGGAGGGTATTTGATAGCGTTAATAGGAATAATCTAATCAAATTATCTAAACTGGGTGTAAATGGTAAAATACTTAGAGTTATAAGGGATATGTATGATAAAGTTAAAGCTTGTGTTCGCAAATATAATGATCATTCAGACTACTTTGATATCACAGTCGGTTTGTTGCAAGGAGAGGTCATGTCTCCGAAATTATTCGCTTTTTATATCGAAGATTTGGAACTATCACTCTTGGACTCGCCAGAAAATGGTTTACATTTTGATAACCTTATCATTATTTCACTGTACTTTGCAGATGATATGATTATTTTTGGAAAGTCTCCTTCGGAATTACAACATAATCTGGATAGTTTATATGAATACTGCTGTAAATGGAATTTAGAGGTCAATACTTACAAAACTAAAGTAATGGTATTTCGTAAACGTTGTCCTATAAAAGGAAATGAATGTTTTACATACGACGGTCAACTATTAGAAATAGTTAATGATTTCAACTATCTGGGCACAGCGTTCAATTATACTGGTAGTTTTAATCTTAATCAGGAATTTTTGATAGGGAAAGGACTTAAAGCTTTAAGTTGTTTATTTTACAATACTAAAGATTTTAATTTAAAACCTAGCACTATGATGCATATGTTCGATTCCTTTGTTGATTCGATTTTACAATACAACGCTGAAGTATGGGGGAATACTAAATCGAAAAATATGGAAACTTTTCATTTAAAATTCTGCAAAAGATTACTCGGAGTAAAAAGAACTACATGTTCAGCGGCAGTGTACGGGGAATTAGGAAGATATCCACTTTATATAGCTCGTTATGTGAAAATCGTCAAATACTGGTTTAAGCTTTTATATACTGATAATATAATTCTGGAGAAAATGTACACATGCATGTTATATGATTGTAATAGAGGTAAAGTAAACTGGTTATCAAATGTTAAAAAACTGTTTGATAATTTTGGGTTTAGCAATGTTTTTATTGATCCATATTCAGTAAATCCAAATGACTTTTGTAATTTATTTAAAAAGAGAATAATCGATTGTTTTGTTCAAAAGTGGAATAACGATTTGTCTATAAGTAGTGTACTATTTACGTATAAACATTTTAAAACAGTATTTACCTTTGAGAAATACTTTGATATAGTACCAAACAAACTAAGATATTTTCTCTCCAGATTACGTTTATCATCACATCCTTTAAGAATTGAGTCAGGTAGATACGGTAGGAATAGGATTTCTAGACACCTTCGATATTGTATGTTTTGTAATAAGAATGATCTCGAAGATGAGTACCATTTCATTTTTGTTTGCACAGCCTACAAAGAAATGAGAAAGCGATACATTGACAAAATATTCTATGCAAAACCAAATTTTATTAAATTTTGTGAGATGTTAAATTCAGATAATAAAGCAGTTTTGATAGATTTGTCTAGATATATACAAGAAGCTTTAGAATTTCGTAAGACCTGTACTAATCTCGCATTATAAGTTCACCTTGATTAAGGCAATCTTCGACAAAACTTTCATGACTAAAATGATAAATTGTGCCTTGACATTTATTAATAATGCATTTTTGTAACCAATTAGATTAAATCTTGTTGTAAAAATGCTATGAGATTTCTGAGTGTAAATTCCAATGAGGGAGAGAGAGAGAGAGATAGAGAGACAGAGATAGAGAGAGAGAGTATTGATGTCTAAATATGAGATGCAGACTGTGTGTGTGTGTGTGTGTGTGTGTGTGTGTGTGTGTGTGTTAGAATACCGACTGATCAGTGACAGATTGCATGTTTGTATTATTGATGCAACTATGTACACGTTGAGATACAATAAATATCTGTTCTGTTCTGTTCTGATAAAAATCAAGTATTTCACACATTAAAGATGACTTCTAGGTCGAAAAGAATCTAATTAGACATTTTTCCAGACAATAGAAGCAACAGTGGCTATAAAAATACCTATACTTGTTATGAATTTCAGATAACTATCTTGCAGAATCGTGCCAGTGTTATCATGATCAACAAGGAGATGATGGTATGTTCCACATATTTTGTAAAACTTTCTAAGGTTCAAAATGTCACGTTTTAGTGTCATTAATGCAAATTTGGCATAATTTTCAATAAAAAGCAGTTTTAGTTTAAACAACAAACAAAGAAACAAACAAACACGACAATGTATATTTTTTTCTAGAAAGCTTTTATATCAGTGGATTGACTCTGAAAAAAATAAAGAAAATCTCTTCGTTATGGTATCTTTATTAAGAAAAATATATATAAAACTGAATATCTATCGTGTAATATTTTGTATACATTTTAGCCCTGGCACAATGACGATTTTCTTCTGCTTATTTTGTTTTATAATTGCATGTTAGACAGTATGTTACCTGTACTTATTTTAACAAGCTGTGATAAAATAATCAGACAAAATGCCATTTCAATATACTGTTTAAGAATTTAGAAATAAAATCTTTTTATTTATATGCCATTTTGTTTAAAACACATTGTAGCAAAAATTGATTTTATCTTTAAATCGAGCATGGTGACCTCCTATTTTTAAGCCATATATCTTTTAACTATAGTCTAAACACTTATTCAACAAATTCATATCCCACAGTGAGAGCGATACAGATCTGCTGAAACTACTTTTTTCTTATAAATGGTAGGTGTAAAGGTTTGCAGCAACAGTTAGTATAAACTGAAATAAAATCTGTTTCTTTTGAATGGATATGGATAATATCTCTTCTTAAAGTGATACAACAAGTTTCGCGCTACGCACTAACATATTGAAATTGTATCACTTCTCAATGAGATATGTTTCACATCCACTCAAAAGAAATATCCTCTCTATATATAAAGAGACATGGTTTATGCATATGTGTATGTGTGTTATGATAATATATTGTATGATTTACACATATGGAAAACAAAACCAATATTCATAATGAAAACATTAAAAGTATTCGTTTCATTTATATGTTACATTGTCTGTCTTTTATTTCATTAGATGACCTTTGGAATGCAGCCTGCCCTCATGTTGCAAATGTCGGTGAACTTGAGGTAAGTTAGATATGTATCTTGCACGATATACTATGCTACATTATTACACTGTGCTAATATACTTTGGGACATCATACATTACAACACTACCGCTACACTGTGCTACACTAGTATACTTTCTAAACTGCACTATGCTACACCATTCTACACTACAACACTACCGCTACACTTTGCTACACTACTACACTTGTTAAACTGCACTATGCTACACCATTCTACACTACAACACTACCGCTACACTGTGCTACACTATTATACTTGGTAAACTGCACTATGCTACATCATTCTACACTACAACACTACCGCTACACTTTGCTACACTAGTACACTTGTAAACTGCACTATGCTACACCATTCTACACTACAACACTACTGTGGCGTGAACCGAACGGAACTGATTATTAAAAGCACTTAAGTATATACAGATAATATATTTTTTCTCAGAGCAGTTCTGTCTATGATTGGAAAAACTTCAAACACTTTGAAACAGGTTAAAACAATTAGTAACTTACGGTGGCACTGAGGTGACATGTGCAATAGTTTTTTTTTTGGATTTGTTTTTCCGAGTTAATTTATTTTTAACTCGGGAAAACAGTCATTTTTGTTTTCCCGTGTTAAATTTTTTTTTTTTTAACTCGGGAAAACAAAAAAATATTGTTTTCCCGAGTTAATTTTTTTTTAACTCGGGAAAACAGTCATTTTTGTTTTCCCGTGTTATTTTTTTTTTTACTCAGGAAAACAAAAAATATTGTTTTCCCGAGTTATTTTTTTTTTTTTAACTCAGGAAAACAAAAAATATTGTTTTCCCGTGTTATTTTTTTTTTTTAAGGGGGGCCACGACTTAATTAGCCAATCAAATACGCTTATTATGTTGTGCATAATGCGCATGCGCATGTGTGAAATATGGCGGCTGTTGTTTTTTTGGTCACTTGAAAATACTTGAAAATATCTATGATATTATTGTAAAAACACCATTGTACTGGACAATTTGCTCAAAAATAGTGTTCCATATTTTCACTGTACCAAATTACATATTGGATTTATTGGATTTTTGTTACGAACAGTATTTTGCTTGATGTGTTCAAGTGGTTCATGGGCAAATCAAAGGGCGCCAAAAAGCGGACTCAGTCTGAATGTTCTGAATGTTCACCTGATGGGGTAAGTGACCCGATCACAAAGAGATATAACACTACCAGTAGCCCTGTCGGCTCCTATATTATGATGAGTCAACCCGGTCAGAATGTGTTATCCCCGCAGTCATGCAATGTTTCTCAGATGATTCCACCTTATACCCCCACCCACACGTTCGGATACTTTACCC
This sequence comes from Solen grandis, assembly GCA_021229015.1. Taxonomy (NCBI): domain Eukaryota; kingdom Metazoa; phylum Mollusca; class Bivalvia; order Adapedonta; family Solenidae; genus Solen; species Solen grandis. The sequence continues at coordinate 73,167,957 of CM037781.1, read as the reverse complement.
CACCCAATGTAGCTTCACAACCTATGGCTCAAACAACGTCTAGCACTGATGCCAATTTCCAATCGGTTGTCATTGAAAAACTCAACGCCATGGAGCGTAGGCTTGGAAAACTTGACACAATTGAAAAGCAAATGTCCGATGTGTCACAGAAAGTGACCTCTCTTGACACCAGAATCACACTCATTGAACAAGCGAGCCGTGAAACCAATGCAAAGTTAAATGTCATTGAAGTAAGCAGAGAAGCTGACTCTAACATATGCCAGGACCTTCTCACAAAACAATCAAATATTGATTCATCCCTCAAGGACCAAAAAGATCGCCTATCCAAGATAACTTCAGAGTATGATCGCTTACGTAAAGCTTCAGCCATCATGGGGGAAAGCCTCCTTGACCTTCAAGCAAGATCCATGAGAGACACTCTCCTCTTTTTTGGTTTCGCTGAACAATCAACTGCTGATGCTAGACGTGGGGAAGATTGTGGTAGCATAATTACCAAGTTCTGTTCTGATAAGCTAAACATACCTGATGTTGACCGTCTGTCCCTGAACAGAGCCCATCGTGTTGGCCCGTACTCACATGGTAAAGTTCGTCCGATTGTTGTGAACTACTCCCGCACAGCTGATAAACTTCTGGTTAAACAGAAAGCATATGAGGTCCGAGATCCTGATATTCGTGTTGCTGATCAACTTCCAAAAGCAATCCAAGATAGGCGTAAACGCTTAATACCCGCACTTAGACGAGCCAGACAAGATGGTAAATCTGCATCACTGTCTTATGACAAACTGATCATTAGTGGTAAACAGTACACAGTTGACACTGTATCCAATTCTGGTTATGATGATTAGGCCAGCGGTCAGAAACAGCTATCATTTCTCCTATGGAATGTCCAGGGTATAAAGTCTAAACTATGTGACAGTGACTTTCTATCTTTTATCTCCAAATATGACATTCTTCTATTCACAGAAACCTGGAATTCATCCACATCAAACATAAACATTGAAGGTTACACTTCCATTAACTGTCCACGACCTTGTGCAAATGCACGTGCCAAACGCAACAGTGGAGGTCTGTCTGTGTATTGTAAAACTCAGTATTCGCACATGATTGTCCTAGTGAGTATACACACGAACGGTATATTGTGGTTCAAAATTAAAAAAGAAATGTGTGGCCAATCTGCAGATAAATATTTTTGTTTGTGCTATGTGCCTCCAGAAAATTCTAACTTATATAAGAATGTTAATTCTGGTCTGTTTAATTTTGATTTTTTTGATTGCCTTAAATCTGAAGTAAGAAAGTACTCTGACTGTGGCGATGTTTATTTAACTGGTGACTTTAACGCTAGAACGGGAATTTTGTCCGATTGTATTGATAACATAAACTTTGGTCGGTTTGTAGATTTACCCCATGATGATGACGATGATACTGTTCTGCCTAACCGTAACTCTCATGATTTACACGTGAACAATTATGGTATGCAATTGTTGGCATTATGTAAAGAAAATAACCTTGCTATTGTAAACGGCCGACTTGAACCCGGCCTTTGTACTTTCCATTCTACTTTCAGAAACAGACCTGTTAATAGCTTAATTGATTATGTAATTACAAATAAAAATAAAATTCATTCTGTTTGCCACATGCAAATACTAGATGTTACTGAGTTCTCTGACCATTCACCAATTGAGTTTTATATTTTGTCATCGACCATAGATAGAGATTCTAGCACTGGTATCCAGTACTCTGAAAAACTTAACTGGTCATATGAGAATCAATCAAAATTTACACGCTTATTAGATGAATCGAAAACGAGTTTTGAAGATTTAACTTATAAATTAACAAATCATGAAATAAATATAAATGATTGCATCAATTCTATGTCAGCAATTATACACGACATTTCTCATACATGTTATGGTAGAAAATCGATGACTAAGAAAAATAACATTTCAAACCTCCCCATGGTTTGATAATAAATGTCGAGAAGCGAAACGTTTATTTCTTGAAACAAAAAGATTTTTCAAACAAAATCCAACAAATAATAATAAATTAGCTTCCAAAAAAAATTTGATTTCAAAACTATATGAAAATTGAAAAAAATAAATTGTAAGTAAACAATCTCCAAGAAAATTTTGGAAATATATTAACAAGTTTAAAAAGAAAAGTGAAGATTTGTGTGAAATTGAATTAGATGCACTTTATGAACACTTTTCTAAAATGGGCAATAAATCTGAATCTCCTTTCTATAATAATCAGTATGATAACATTTCACGAAGTGAACCATTACATATTCACGAGTTAGATGCACCATTCACAATTGATGAAATACAAAAAACAATAGCTTGTTTAAAACGTAATAAGTGTAGCGATATAGAAAATATTGCGGCTGATTTCTTCATAGACGCAAAATCTTTTATCTCACCATTCTTATGCACCGTTTTTAATAATATATTTAACACTGGTACATTTCCAAAATCATGGGCTAACGGTTTAATTATTCCTATTCATAAAAAGGGAGACAGAAAAAATGCAGCTAATTATAGAGGTATCACTATTGTAAATTGTATGTCAAAAATATTTTCTCTAACTTTACGTAATAGGCTTAACCTTTGGGCGGAAACCAACGGTGTCTTCCCTGAAGCACAGTTTGGTTTCCGTGAAAAGCGATCTACAGCTGATGCAGTATTTATATTACATACATTAATCCAAAAAGTATTATCTAAGCAAGGTAAACTTTGGGATGCTTTCATTGATTATGAACGTGCTTTTGATTCAGTAATTCACGATGCTCTTTGGTTTAAATTAATAGAAATTGGTGTCAGTTGTAAATTGATAAATATCATTAAATCCATGTATAGTGTTGTCAAGTCATGTGTAAAATTGCCATCTAACAGTTCTTTTTGTAATTCTGAATATATGTCCGAGTTCTTTGATGTTTCTATAGGATTAAAACAGGGCAAACCCTTGTCGCCATTGTTATTTTTACTTTTTCTTAATGATATTCAATCATGTATTGACTTTAATGTTTTGACTGATAAAGATGTTGAATTATTGTCTTTGTATCTCATACTGTTTGCCGATGATATTGTTGTTTTCACAACCAGTCATGATAGCCTACAAAAACAATTAGATAATATATATGAATATTCATGTAAATGGGGTTTAAAAATAAATGTAAATAAAACTAAATTATGTATTTTTGAAAAGAAAAAACAGAGTCATCCAGATATATTTATTAACAATGAAAAGATTGAAAGAGTGGATGATTTTACTTACCTTGGCTTAAAATTTAAATATACTGGCACATTATCATTAGCAATGAAAACTCTAAAAGATCAAGCCTTAAGAGCATATCACAACATGCTTTATATCTTTGACAAAATAGAATTTGATATAAAAACTAAATTCAAAATTTTCGATAGTATGATAGCACCAATACTTTTATATAATTCAGAAATTTGGGGTGTCTATTCGTGTAAAGAAATAGACTCCCTTCATCTTCGTTTTTGTAAATCTTTGCTTGGCGTAAAAAAACAGACAAATACTACTGCTATTTATGGCGAACTTGGACGATTCCCATTGAGTCTCATTTGTAAAGAAAGGGCAATAAAGTTTTGGCTTAAAATCTTAAATAGTGAATACAATTCTCCTATATATTCATGCTATTTAGACCAATGTCAATCTATTAAAGGTACATGCTGGACAACTAAGATGCACTCTATCATAGATCATTTGGGTTTCTCTTACATAAGAATGACCGATTTTGCACCTAATATCAAGTATAATTACATTTTAATGAAGAATACATTACGTGACCAATATATTCAGGAATGGAGAGCTTCCCTTATAAACAGTCCAAGATTTACTTATTATTCTAAATTTAAGAAAGACTTCTGTTTGGAAAAATATCTTCAGGTAATTCATAATGATAAATTACGAAAACAGCTAAGTTGTTTTAGATTAGGATCACATTTTCTTGAAATAGAGGCTGGTAGATTTAATAATATTCCTCGAGAAAATAGAATATGCAAATTATGTAATATGAGGCAAGTAGAATCTGAATACCATTTTTTGTTGTGTTGTCCCAAATATGATGATATTAGACAAAAATATTTTGGTCATATAGCCTGGCCCAATATTAATAAATTTTGTGCTATTATGTCCAACACAAATGAACCAAACTTGCTGAATCTGTCAAGATTTCTATCTCGTGCTTTTGATGTAAGAAAAAATTGTCTCTGATTTCCCAAGTCTTTTAAATCTTTTTATAAACATAGTGTTGTATGTTATGCAACAAAATACCCTGTCTATTTCACTGTTTCTGATCTTGTACATTGCTTTTGATATACTGTATATGTAATACGTTATGCTTATGTCTTTGCCATATTTCCCTATCTTGTAAATGGCCAAAGACAGTCATGTCGATTTGCCAATAAATGTGGCCACGAGGGACGACATAATTGGCCAATCAGAGCCCTCAGTCAGAGTTAATGGCCACAACATAATAAGCGGATTTGATTGGCTAATTAAGTCGTGGCCACGACTTTATTTTTTGTTTTCCCTACTTAAAAAAAAAAAAAAATAACACGGGAAAACAATATTTTTTGTTTCCCGAGTTAAAAAAAAATTTAACTCGGGAAAACAAAAATTTTGTTTTCCCGAGTTAAAAAAAAAAATAACACGGGAAAAACAAAAATGACTGTTTTCCCGAGTTAAAAAAAAAATTAACTCGGGAAAACAATATTTTTTTGTTTTCCCGAGTTAAAAAAAAAATAACACGGGAAAACAAAAAAATATTGTTTTCCCGAGTTAAAAAAAAAATTAATTCGGGAAAACAAAAATGACTGTTTTCCCGAGTTAAAAAAAAAAAATAACTCGGGAAAACAATACCGAAAAAAAAAAACAACTATTGCACATGTCACCTCAGTGCCACCGTAGTAACTAGTGAAAAAAGTGATTCGAAAATAATTTGAAAATGAATTAGACCGGCTTCCTGCCTTGGAAATTAATCAACAAATGAATCCAAAGATAATTAACTCTTTAAACCATATACAACAATAAAACGGTTCCAGACACTCTCTAAACAAACGTGCAGACCCTTAGTCTGAAACTCACTCTGGACATTTAGTTTCAAACACCCTCTGAACCGAGGTTCACTCTCCAAACTATATGTCTAGACCTATCTTTAAACACCTGTCCGAACCTGTCTGGACAGTCTTGGAACTACGAGGTCTGAATTACCTCGAGACCGTTCCCAACTTAAACAGTAGCACAACTTCGAAAACCCGTTGTCTTAGAGAAAGTGTCACATAACTAGTTTTAGCGTGTTCTGAACACTGCTATAGTTTTCAGACACGTATATATCCTTGACTAAAGCCCCTATTCTCCTAACAACTAAATGCTTTACTCGAGAACTGTTACCTCATCGACATACAGCAGCCAACTAACTCGATTTTCTCAAGTGTCCGGGTGTATATATGCCCAGCAACAGGTGTCGCCCCTTGGCGACTTATTCGCTGAGTAAATCATCCCAATGAAATTTATGATCAGGTATATACGCAATGAGCGTCTGGTGATCTTGACTTTATTTTAATAATCAATTTTGGCAAATTAAAAAAAGAGTAAGAAACTTTAATAATAAATATGGGTGAAGTACGTTTTATGACTAAACAAAATGAATTATATATGAAACATCCCTCACACATTGTCCAAAAGATCCCAAACTATGTATTATGAAAACCCGCGGTAAATAAAATGAAAGTACACAGGGGAGACAATTATCTATAACTAAAAGCAGTATCAAATAAGGGAGAGAACAAAAATGATTTCTTATATGAAAATTTGTCACACTACAACTACACTATGGTAATCTACACTAAACTGCACTTCTATTTCACGTTGCTATACAACACTACCACTGCACTAGGCAACATAATACTATCTTACCACTGCACTAGTCTACATTACACTATCATTACCACTACACCAGGCTATATTACACTATTAATACCACTGCACTAGGCTACATTACACTATCATAAACACTGCGCTAGGCTACATCACACTATCATTATCACTACACTAGGCTACATTAAACTTTTTTATATTACTACTGCACTAGGCTACATTACCATATCATTACCACTGCACTATGCTACAATATACAGTCATTATCACTACATTAGGCTACAATTCACTATCATTATCACTACACTAGGCTACATTACACTATCATTACCCCTGCACTAGGCTACATTACCATATCATTACCACTGCACTATGCTACAATTTACAGTCATTATCACTGCACTAGGCTACAATTCACTATCATTACCACTGCGTTAGGCTACATTATCATATCATTACCACTGCAATAGGCTACATTACCATATCATTACCACTGCACTAGGCTACATTACACTATCATATCACTACACTAGGCTACATTAAACTTTCATTACTACTGCACTAGGCTACATTACCATATCATTACCACTATACTAGGCTACATTAAACAGTCATTATCACTGCACTAGAATACAATTCACTATCATTATCACTGCATTAGGCTACATTACCATATCATTACCACTGCAATAGGCTACATTACAATGTCATTATCACTGCACTAGGCTACATTACACTATCATTATCACTGCACTAGGCTACAGTACACTATAATAACCGCTACACTAGACTACATTACACTTATGTTATAGAAAGGTTCTAATGTTTTTCAGGATATGTTGGAACTTGATGACATATTCGAGGAGTATGTTGGGGAGTACTATGAGTTTAATCGTCTTGTTCATTGTAAGTTTATTTCTTTTAGTCTGCCTTAGTGTCACAATTAAGAAATACGTCACACTCAGTAAAATGAAATGAACATTATCTAATCAAAATGTTCTAACTGTAATTTAAACAAAGGAGATAGTTTGCTTTCAATATACTTTTCTTCTACTAGTTTCACCTTCAAACGCATTTTCTTTTCAGGCGTTGCCATCGAAGCTGCCGTAAACCACACGTTAACGGGTAAAAATAATTTTCATTTCATTTTTGTTTTGCCTTTTCTTTTCAAAAATCATAAGCTTGAATTGGGGCCATTTGAAATTATTATTGGTAACGTTTTCAAACTACCCCCACCTCAAGGTCCGCCCGTGAATCTAAAATCGTTTTCATGTTACCCCGGGGGAATTTGAAGTTTATATAAACTGCACAGGCCATTTAAAATTGGGGATGGGAATCTGGAAACGTCAGTATGCCCTATCTGGGAAAATTAAAACGTTTTCATTTTCCCAAGGAGAACTTGAATTTTGGGTCACATGAAATTGTTACAACGGTGATGGTCATAACCGTATAACTATTAAACGGTTAGACAGAATTGTGAGCAAAATAAGAGGTATATAACCTCAATAATTGAGGAGAAAAACACCAATCTTTAAATAAAATTGACATAGAACAATATGACAAATGTCTGAAAAATGCAGGCCAGTTCTATTAAAACATTAGGCTTCATTTATATATGGGAAAAAAAAGCAGTTTCAGGTTTCTTTCTTGGCTGATGTATGTATGTATGTATGTATGTATTTATGCATGCATGTTGATACAGACATGAATTTAAGTATGTACATTTACCCTTTTCTGTGTTTCTACAAATTTTGAATCAATACATCAGAGTTTCTAAAAAAAAAAAAAAAAAAGGAAAAAAAAAAAATAACCTGACTACATATGTATGCTGATTTATGTTGATTGCGAGTACTTCTATACTAATATTTTATGCAATTGTCTGTCATTTTCATGTTGAAAATCATGTGCACAGTTCCTTCTGTATATATATGTATCTATCTATGTTTGATGTGCATCTCTACTATGAACCGAAATAAAGCACTTTCAACCTGTGTTTATATATATATATATATATATATATATATATATATATTGCTGTACAGTGGTATCCACTGTGTTCAGGTAAAACTAAAGGGAGAATAAAACTTGCTGATAAAAGGAAGATTTTGCTCAGATGTGTCGTTTGGAAGGTTTTGCTAGTATAGTAGTAAAGACACATGGATAAAACAAGCATATTTGCTTTCAATATATGTTTTTTTTTTACACACTTTGTGATGGGACTATGGCCATATACAGACAGCTTCCATATAAAAAGGTTCTGTAACAGAACAAAACACACACAATAATGTATATTAAATAATTACAGGTTGTAACGCCACTGGAGAGCCAACGTATGGAGGAGGTTACGAGCTTTACTGCGAATTCATCTTCCATGAAGACACTCCTGAACACATAATGAACAGAGCTTATGCTTATTTCGATTTGCTTAAAGCTGAAATGGCAATGGAACAAATAATAGAAATAGTGAACGATGTGAGTAGCAGTTATTTTCTATAATGCATTGATAATATCAACTTTATTATAAACAGGTTTAAAATATTCTTTGATTTGGAAAACCTCGCCTGGATCGCATATGATCGGGATTCATACAAAAGGAAGTTTGGTGACTTTTTTTTCATTAAGATACATAAAAAGTAACATACGCATCTTAACTAGTAAGATTTATTTTATATTCACTCTGTTTTCTATTAATACACAAGGAGTGACATCCATAATATTTTAGCAACGTTATCTTTGAGCGAAACTGGTTGCAGCATGATTTTTGAACGTATTTCAC
>CM037781.1:73109180-73159180 GCA_021229015.1 Solen grandis | reverse complement strand
AAAATTGTTTGTTTGTAGTGCTCCGACCCTGAAATCCAGGGGTGGGTAGGTTGGTTGGTAAAGACAACAACAACAAAAAAATGAGTAGGGGCCATTATGATGAGTTTGGAGCACTACAACCATATTTTTAATTTTTTCCTAATTATAATTGCATAAGGAGCCAAAACTCCGCCAGGTGCTGTGCTGAAATATATTTTAATCATTATTATAATCATATATAGACTTATTTAAACTTTGTTTTTGTCCAAACGGAATTTGTTCATGATTTACTGAGAATGTGAAATACAATAATGTGTACGACATGTACCTGCCAATTTTCTGGTCCCCCAACTGTTTTGTATTCACACGTGGTCCACTGAAACATATAGGAAACAAACATATACAAATGAACTTGTATTAGGGGTCACCTGTATTAAGCAATCAACATGCATTTCGCTGTTAATTTCAATATTACCAAAATAGCATTTTGTTATGTTTAACCTTTTATTTGGCAAACACCTCTGTTAAGCGGCCACTTTCTCTTATTCCCTTGACTGACCGCTTAAGACAGGTTTGACTGTATATGATTATATTTTATTCAATGCTCTTCCATGAAAAGACAGGGAAATATCAAGAATTTTACTATGTAATTATGATTTATAAATATTTCACTATATAATGTACAAAGCTATCATGTTCAGTGAATAAATTTGTCATGTGTTCAAATCTATTTTGAAGAAATATCACATTCACTGAGCCAGGTTAAAAAAATAGAAGTGTTCAAATCTATAAAAATGATGTCATTTTGAATGATTACGGTTACCCAGGAGGAATTTCCAATACAAGAGAGAAAGAAAGAAACATAAATAAATAAACATAAATGAAGTAAATATAACAAATGTTGATTTTATAGCAAGATGGTTCTTTCTTTTACTTGTTGTCATAGACATTCTCTGTAATGGCCAGGGATGAAAGAAAATTAAATTTTATGTGTCTCTGAGGATGAAATCATCCTGCAAATCAATATGTGCAAGATGCATGCTGGACTTTTGGGTCCAGGTTTACATTCATCAAAAATCTTCATTCCACATAAAAAGATTAAATACAGTCAAAGTTCTGATAGTGGTCACGTGTATTAAGCGGTCACCATGTTATAAGCGGTCAAGTCAGGTCCTCCCGAGCAAATTCTTCTTTAATTGTTGTGTAATTTGAAGTCACATTTCATATGCAGTCAGCCGCCAACTTAAAGGGGGATAATCCTACTTCAAAAGAGTCCTAATTAGCGGTCAGTCAGCAGGTACTGATTTTACCAAGGTAATCAAGGAGAGGGGTTTATTACTGACAGCCATGTCCTACTCTCACCTGTCTGATCTGGGTCTGCTCTATTTGCCATCGCATCAAAATAAGTCAAGGGTTAATATGTTTCTAAATAAACCCAAGTAACAAGAGATGTCAGAGGACAGCAGGCTTGACTATTCAAAATGCTTGTTAGTAAATCAAACGAAATCTATTTCAATTATTGCCCTTCACATACCCTGTATATAATAATAGTCAAAATTGATATACCTTGATAGACTGATAATAAAACCGTGCAAGCAAAACTTTACTTGCGCAAGGGCGACTACAATAGCTTCAATAGCCCAGAAGAACTTACTGGTGTAAAAGTTTGTGTTCTAACCATGAAGAGCAGATTTTGGAATTAGTTGGTAATAATAATAGTAACTTGTTTGAAAACTGAATACATTCAAAGTAACAGTGAAATTATTGCATCTCTGTCTCTCTGCGATTCTGGTTTAAACAAGAGGGCCATGATGGCCCTGGATCAATCACCAAGATTCTTAAGCTTATTTAAAGCCATTCAAATCACTTAATATTACTACTTGCAACAGCAACCAGATTCAAGTTTCAGACAGAACAAATTTTTAAGTTACTGGTAGTCAATCATGTGTAGGCCGTGTTTTTCATGTAATATAGAACACACCCCTTTTAGATTTTTATAAGGAAACTAGGAACCCCTAGCAGCCTCATTTTTCAAGGGATCAACTTTGTTTTAGCAATTATGGTAGACAGTAATGAGGTGACCATTTGTGCTAAATGAAATTAAATTCTGACGATGACGCATGACACACAACCCACGACAGACACAGGATGATCCTAACAGCTCACCTTGAGCATATTGTGCTAAGGTGAGCTAAAAAGTGGCAAGAATATGAAAACTCACTTTAGAAAGAAGTCATCTTCCTCAGACTCTGCATCAAGAAGGGATTGCTGCAATAACAAATGTTGTTGTTTTTAAGATATGGCACATAAAATCATCAAAACTGGGAATCTTTGAAGATTACTTTTTAAAGCAGTGTACAATTAATAGTTTGGTATTTGGCTACATTTATGAGCTATATTCAAAGTTTTAACAAGTAAACTTGTGAAATCCCCATGACAAAAAAGTAAATTCTTATGAAATTGGTGATCATTTAAGCCACATGAGCAAATGACTCTCAGAAGAGTAAATATGATTTATTTCCTGTCAGGTAAATTTCTATTTTCAGATAAAATTTTGAACAAAATACATGGAAAGATATCTGCTACCTGTACAGAACCTGTCTAATACTGGACAACTTGCCATGTAAGAGCCTACGCGGATATGTGTACACCAATGTACCATACAATGATGTGTCAAATGGTCACCATGGTTCACTTCCAAAACTTGTGTATCATTAAAACATGATCTTGTTCTACTTTCAGACTGCTGATATCTCGTACGGGAGATGCAGAATGATGACAACTGACAACCAGTGCAACAAATGCTTGTTTCACCTTGCAGTTCACTGACAGGACTACATGATACAGTAACAATGTTCTGCAGTACCATACAGTTCTACTGTGTTATTTTGGGAATTTTTTTCCCATGGAAGTGATGTTAAGAGGGTGAGTGAGGTTAGTGTAGGGGTTCAAATTGAACAATTGCCTTGTGGTGGGTGTTGCAGACAAAGCCATGAGAGCACTGTAAGGAACATCTACAGATAAAAGTATGAAAGAAGTGTCACACCAGGATGTGTCTCTATCACTATTGACCTTGAGGATGAATTGGGTCTTTATTGAAAAATTGGTAGAGCCCAACCTAAAGGCTCTAATTCAGTCCAGACCTCCATGATCCACTGACAGCTTTCCAGATAATGAAGAGTAATGCAATGGCTACTGCTAATCACAAACGTCCTCAGCCCAGCCTCAGGGGGGCAGCAGTGTGGATCAAGCACTGCTCACCTGTGATGGCACCATGAAGTGTTGTTACCATGAAGCCAGAGCCAATTGGACGCTTTTTCTGCCGCCTTGCTGAGAGCTCTGACAGAGCTTTTCCTTGTCCTTCCCTCGATTCCTAGGGCTTCTATTGCTTTCCATGCAGACTGAGTAGGAAATCCTCTTGCCCTGCATTGGTCTGCAGATCAGGCCTTTTTTTCAGATGTTGGGGAAGGGGTCTTAATATTACATTTTACGGAAAAAATCACCTTTTTATATCATAGGGGAAAGAAAAATCCTGAGGTAAGATACAAATTGGGGAAAACTGCTTGAATCTGATGACTTTTTCAGAGGAGAAGGGGCCTGTAAACGGCCCCTGATAAAGGAGGGAAAAAAACCCTGCTGAGATAATCTGCATTGAGGCTCTAGTATGAAAAATATGTTAAAAAAAACAACTTTATTTATCTTACATTTATTACGAAACAAGATATCACAACTAAGTAATATATATCACTCTCAATGGCTCTGGTAGCAGCATATGTGGTCATTATTGTGGGAGGAAACAGGAGAGCCCGGAAAACCTATGTGTCTAGACAGGCAACCACTGTACACCCTCACATATGTAGCCAGGAATTGAACCCAAGATGCATTGGTGAGAACTGAGGCGCGTTACCGCTAGGGCATTACCACTACATTATCCTGGCATACACAAAATATAACCAGTGCTAATTTCAGTAGAGCACTTTCTAGACAGAATGGCAGACCATGATGCCATGGATGGAGGAGCTGGTAGCTGTCAAGGTCCTAGCCTTACACCATTGCTTCAGTTGAGTTGGTCCTGCTTGACTCAATAAGAGAGGGAAGTTATCTGGACGCCTCTAGGGAAAAGAATATGCAACTGCATCATCATCATCTTTAGTGCATCTTGGGACAGCAAGTTGCCCCCTGACCTCCCTTTTCCTGTTATATGAGACTATTGGAACCTCATCACCTACAGACGGACCAGAGTTGTTGTCAAGTACAACCATGCTGAAGGTGTGAGAAAACTCCTAGCTGACCTCGATCCACACAAGGCAACTGGGCCGGACAACATTCCATCTAAGTTTCTGAGGGACCATGCTGACGGACTGGCACCTGCATTAACTTTACTCTTTTCTGCCTCTATCGCTCAGGGGGAAGTGCCATCAGACTGGAGACATGCACATGTCACACCAATCTTTAAAAAGGGTGAACATTGCAATCCTGCCAACTACAGGCCCATATCGCTCACCTCAATATGCAGCAAGCTGATCGAGCACATCCTTCACAGCCAGATTATGTCCCATCTTGACAAACATCGGATACTTTCCGATCAGCAACATGGGTTCAGGAAGAAGCGGTCAACGGAGAGCCAGCTCATCCTCACCCTTAATGATCTTGCAAAGAGCCTCGATGAAGGGGAACAGATTGATGCTGTACTACTTGACTTTAGCAAGGCCTTTGACAGAGTACCTCACAAGCGGCTAGCCATTAAACTCAGCCACTATGGAATCAGGGGTAACCTGCTGAAATGGATACAAAGCTTCCTAACAGATAGGACCCAGCAAGTCTTGGTGGAAGGAGAGTCCTCTGATACAGCACCTGTCACTTCCGGCGTGCCTCAAGGATCAGTGATCGGACCTCTTCTCTTCCTCCTGTACATCAATGACCTACCACTTCACACTACATCCCCAACACGGCTTTTCGCCGATGATAGTCTCCTGTATAGAAGAATCCGCACCACAGAAGATGCCAAAGCCTTGCAGGACGACTTAGACAAGCTCCAAAAATGGGAACATGACTGGCTGATGTCATTCAACCCTTCAAAGTGTGAGGTGGTCCGCATCACAAGGAAGAGAAATCCTATCAAGACCACATACTGTATCCACAACAGCGAGCTCCAAGTAGTGAAGGTGGGGAAATACCTTGGGGTCTACATAGACGAGAAGCTAAACATGAATCACCACATAGCAGAAACTGCAAAGAAAGCTAACAACAGCCTTGCTTTCCTCCGACGAAACCTGTCAAGCTGCCCTCAGAACATCAAGGCCCAGTGTTACCAAACCCTTGTCAGGCCAGTCATGGAATATGCAAGTTCTGCCTGGGACCCCCACACCAAAGCTGGCATCAGCAGCCTCGAAGCTGTACAGCGTAGAGCAGCACGCTTCGTGAAGGGGAATTATCTCACCACGTGCAGCACCAGCCAGATGGTAGCTGACCTAGGATGGCAGCCCCTTGACGAACGACGCTCCCATGCCAAGCTAGTTATGGTCTATAGGATTGTTCATGGCCTCATTGACATCCCTCCAGAAACCTTCCTTCACCCATCAGCCATAAATACCCGCGGGCACGGCACCCGCTACCTCTTACCCTTTTGTCGTACAGACGCCTATCTGCACTCTTTCTTTCCCTCTGCTATCAGACTGTGGAACCAGCTTCCCATGCAAATTATCTCTGTCGATAGCGTAGAGGCTTTCAAGAGAGGCCTGGTGACGCTGGGGTAAACTGAGAATTTGCCTGTTTTAACTGTTTTTACTCTGCACTGTACATACATGCGCGCCGTACACACATCTTTGTACACACACTCATGTACGACAATACCCCAGAGTGGGTTATGTACATCAAGGAAGAAGAAGAAGAAGAACAGTACTTAGTCTTGACAGTCAAAATCGCGAAAACTAGTGAAACTTACCCTTTCAATGTCGCGAGCGCCCATTCTATCAGAGCTGTCCGGTATTCTTGCAAATTTCGGTGGCATATTTCTTTAGATTGGATGATATTTCACTTGTCTCATATGCGGCCCAATCTGTCAGACCGTTTTTTTAATCTGCGTTTTCCTTTTTTTACGTCCGAAAAAATTTTTTTCTCGATGAATCTGAAAACTCTAGGTATACAGGTCTGTCCACAGATCAGAAATGTTGACAAGGCTGCAGATAAGTTTTCACATATTTCCTAAATACACACTAATTATGAATCAAAGACACTATCTCCTAAGCGGATGTGACAGTATAAATATAAGTGGGTTTAGTTGCGAGTTTTGATTAACTATAACCCGTACATAACATCATACATAAAACATGTTTAAACTGCGAATATTTCACTGAATACTGGCTTCATATAAACGTTCTTAGAAGAGAAAAAATACGCTGAATTTGATGCACGGCATACACAATACTATTGTATATACATTAACATCGAAACACCTATGTTCCAAAAAGTGCACATCTGATTTCGTGTCTTGGTTTACTGAAGACAATGTTTTATCAGTCTTTGTGAATTAGGGTCAAAAAGGCCCAGTACCAGAAAGGCCCTATACCGAAAAGGCCCAGTACCAGAAAGGCCTGGTCCAGAAAGGCCCGGACCGAAAAGGCCCAATTATTATTATAGAGTTTTTGTTAATTTATAAAAGTTTAAAGATCAAATTAACATAAAATTATTATTAATAAATGAGAATACACATGATTACGTAAGACATTCATCAGGATGAAATCAGTGGAAATCTTAAAAATCAAAACACCCCTCCTGCTTTCTCACTCGGGGCTTGGGACCCGGCGACGGCGCAGTTAATGTTTTGAAGAAAAAAATACTTAATAAAAAGAAGAAAAAAAAAAAATTATATATATATATAAACGAGATTATAGGATTTTTTGGTTTAAAAGTTATTACAATATTTAAATATTTATTTATATGTATATGTCACTTCAAAATAAAAGCATATTACTTAGATGAATTAAGGAAAACCAAATCAAAAATAGCAAAAAGTTATAATAACAAATTATAATTTAATAAAATGTACAAAAGTGAAGGAACAAAAAATGTATTATCACTTAAATTACAAATTATATTATTGCAGATTAAGACCAAAAAAAGAAGATTATCAAAAATTTAATATTACTAAAAAAAGAAAAATTAAAATACAGGATGCCGATCTAGGTGGTTCTTCGTCATCGTTGATTGCTGTGGAATCTGCTATCGGAGCCCAGTCATCAACATGCATCACCTGAAAATATTGTTATCATGATGGTATATGCATGCGGTTTCTCAATAAATTTTAAATTACTAAACCTTTTCTATTCCATTTAATATTTATTCACAATTACTTTATCAGACAAAATAAATAAACGTTGTTATTAAACAATGCAACTTATTTCATTATACCGTTATTTTCATAATAGCTTATTCAAATATAATAAAAAATAAATATTGTTACCATACATGCAATTTATTTAATTATTCTTTATTTTGATTGACTTACAGTTTCATCCTCAGGAATCGGTGTACTCAATTCTAGCTGAGGAGGGTCGTCATAGACGATGGTGGAATCACTCGGGGCAGGTACACTCAACTCCAACTGAGGGGGTTCGTCATAAACCTCTTGTTATCTGTGAATTAATGTTGATTTATGCATATGTAATAAAAGTTTTTAATATGCCAATATACGTGCGAATTAATATTATCGTATTGTTGATGATTTATTCATTTGTAATATAAAAGGGTGCCCGTATTTTTGAGGTAAGTTTAAGTAAGTTTCCACTATTTTACCATTGTTGTTGTTATAATTTGATTATTATTGTTATATGTCATGATTTCTGAATTATATACATTAAACCGTATCATTTACCTCCATAATGATGTCTTCGTTCAAATAAGCCTGAAGACAAGGGCGACACACGTACGTCAGCCCACCGTCCTTCACTGCCTGGCGGTAAGTCTCCAGAGACACACCTGTTAATGACACATTCATTTAACAATCATCTTAAATAGGTGAAACGTTTATTATAATAATAAATAATTATAATAAATTGGCATGGTATATATGATATTTTATGATATTTTATCTTTATTCGTAAATAATAATGAACAACTTGTATTTATCATTGAAGTAATGGTTTCATATTAATATTACATTAACTAAAAATAAGTATAACAAGAAAAACTTACCAGAACCACATGTTCTGTGCTGCCAGCGACTACACCAGTCGCATTCCACTGCGTGCTGGCGAGGACGGACCTCCTGACCATAAGACAGACACGAGTGCTCCATATCTCCGATTATCACAATCACAATCAGAAATTTAAAAAAATGTACAAATAACACTTATTGGTTTTGATTACAATAATCCGATTTTCACAATTGAAATGAATCCGGCAACCACTATATCTATATTCCTTTGAGAAAAATTGGTATGGATTAATCACAGCACAATAATTTTGGAATGAAACCGCTCTAATTTAGCTCAGCTTATATACCAAATAAGATTATTGCTCAAAATATAATACGCAATTACAGCCAACACCTCTTATAAACTAACCGTTTCATGTTTCTTTCATCAATAACGTTAAACAATAACAGAATATATATATATATATATATATATATATATATATATATATATATTTGTCGGCATTAATTAAAGCAGATTAAAACCAATTAATAAATGCGCGAATCCCGTAACTAATCAGCCGCTTATTACAAACAGTTTAAAAACTAATTAAAAAATTCGTTGGCTAATTATCGCGGTTTTAATAAGTTAATTAAACAGATTAAAACCAATAATAAATGCGCGAATCCCGTAACAATCAGCCGCTTATTACAGTTTAAAAACTAATTAAAAAATTCGTTGGCTAATTATCGCGGTTTTCAATAAAGCGGCAAATTACAAACATAAACATTTTTTTATTTAGGAATAAAACAAACCAACAAATAACTTAATAATTTTTATAAGGTATAATTACATCATTAATATCACTGGGCCTTTTTGACCCGGTAAATCGGGCCTTTCTGGTACACTTTGAAAGTGGGCCTTTCTGGACCGGGCCGATTCGGTATGGGCCTTTCTGGTAGTGGGCCTTTCTGACCCAACACCGTCTTTGTTACGAGCATAGACATATCAATCGTCGGTAGGCGACAAAACCTCGTATATCAATATTTCTTGAAGATCGGGTTTTCACGATTTTGATATCGTAATAACAGCGCGCCAAACCTGTCAAAATATCGTAGAAATCGACGAATTAAAAGTTGTATTTCTGAACATATATGACTAAATGTCGTATGCTGACTGGATAAATATTTTGATTCCAAAATATCGTATAATACGTGGAATAATCGCATTTGACGTTCAAAAGTGAATAACAGGCCCAGGCCCGGATACGGGGGGGGGGGGGGATTAAAGACATGATTGTTATATCAGTGGTAGGTGGTCCGGGGCATGCATCCCCGAAAAAATGATTCTAGAATGACATTCTGAGGGATATCTGGGGAAATATGGTAGCTTTTTTAAAGTTAGATATATGATTTATATATTTAAATCTAAGTCTTGGTCAAAGTAGTTTTATTGCTTGGGTCTAAAGTTTTACATCAGCTTATTTTTTCTTCATTTTTATGCTTTATGTCCCTACAATCAACTTCAATGAACCTTATTAGTCCCCTATCGGTGTTTACACCGGAGAGGGCTACAGGTTAGCCCTCCGTCTATCTGTCCTTCTGTCCGTCCGTCCGCCCGGATGTCCGGAAATCTGGATCTCGCGATAATTTAAAACTGTTTAAAATAATATTATAAAACTTGGTATATGAATAGATCGCAGTATGGAGATTCTGCACGTTGTTTTGTTTTTCTCGGACCAAAATTCTGGTTGCTATGGTATCGGAAAAATTATGCATCTCACCGGTAGGGGACTCATATCTTGTGTTCAACACCAGTTACTTGTTTTCTTTTGTTTTGACAAGATTCTTGACCCAGGCGGGTAGTTAACCTAACCATCGTACTTCTAAATAGGAAGGTACAGTACTAGACTCACATTCTCTGTAAAGATTTCTCGCATACAAAAACCATAGATGGTAGCCGAGGTTCGAAATCATAGCCCACTAACCAATATATATCTAGATCCGTGAAAAATATTTTTTCATTTTTTCTGTATGATTTATATTGCCATTTATACGAATTTTATGACAATGACTGCAAAGCTAGGTTACGAGTTCTAGTACAGCTGGGGGACTTTTTGACTATATCAAATCTCATTAAAAATAAAAAATAAAAAATAATAATAAAAAAAAGTTTAAATATGAAAATGAAAGTGATCGAGAAGGTTATTATTTTCTTTGCATAATACAGTATTACATGATATTTTTGGGCTCTGTTAAAACGTATAAATTGGTTACATTAAATCGTTTTTTTAACCTTGACATGGTTGTTATTGTCCATTTGCTGTTTTAAATATGAGTATCCTTTTTATTTGAATACATCTGTTTATGTTCACCTTATAATCTGTAAGAGAGAGAGAGAATGATCCATAAAATCATAAAATAAATGTTAGGATTTTTTTTCTGTTTGGTCGCAGTTCAAAGTGTACATAACATTGAGCTTGATTCTCGTTTATTAATTTTACTATAATATGCACAATAAATACGACTTAAATGTATTCTATTCGCTCTCAGTGCATTAATTGACGTCTGTGTCATGCACACTTGTAAGCGTTTGACTGATTCAGATCAGAGTGGACACAATGACGAGGTGACAGCGGATACTCTCTCAGCAGGGGTCGGCCTGGGTGACTGGTCATTTAGCTAACTTTTATTTCAGTAAGGGGCTCACAATGGGGATTTCCACTACTTACCACAAGCACAAACCAGGCAATTTCAGTCACCTAGAAAATTGTATGAAGGCCAGCTGGGGAGACTTAACTTAAGCCCCCCCCCCCCCCCCCCCCCCCCCCAGCCTTTGTCGGGCGTTCGGCGTCGTGAGTCGTCAGCAATTTATTTATAACATTTTCTTCTACTAACAGGAAAGTGATCAATCTTGGCAAGGATGTTCCGAAGGTGGTCACCTATAAAAATGTTCAAATGGTTCCGGTCTGTTGTATAATTAGGTATCAGGCCTAGAGTTTAGATATTTGGTGTGTGGCTTTGTTTAGTATACCTCTACCAAGTTTGTTCAAATCATGACCCCTTGTCAAAATTGGCCCCGCCCCAGAGGTCACTCTATTTTACACGAACTTATATAGGAAAACCTTGAAAAAACCTTCTTGTTAGAAACCACAAGGCCTGGAGGTTAGATAGTTGATATGTAACATGGCCTAGTAAACCTCTACCAAGTTTGTTCAAATCGTGACCCTGGGGTCAAATTTGACCCAAGGGGTCACTTGATTTAACATAGACTTATATAGAAAAAATTTTTAGAAAAAAAATCTTCTTGTCAGAAACCACAGGGCCTGGAGTTTAGATATTTATTGTGTAGCATGGTCTAGTAGATCTCTACCAAGTTTGTTCACATCATGGCTCTGGGGTAAAAATTTGCACCGCCCCAGGGGTCACTTGATTTGACATAGGTTTTTAAATGAAAAACAAATCATGGACCTGAGTCAAAATTGGCCCACCCCAGGGATCACTTGATTTTACTAAGCCTAACGATACCAGGTGAGCGATTCAGGGCCAATATGGCCCTCTTGTTTTATTAATGTATACAAAATATTAAAATAAAAAGTATAATGTAAAATAAATTAAAAAGTACGTCTTCAACTTTTGTAGAACAGAAATATCGTGTATTAGTTTTAACGTAATTAATTCTGACGTCAATATGTAACGTTAACACGATCTAAGTGACCGTTATCTAATTTCTGTCCTTTTAATATATAACAATTAACCAATAGATTAATCGTACATATACTGTGTAAAAATGAAAAAGTGTTTTGCTTCTCCTGAAAAGTTGTGATTTTATAAGTTACAAGGTTTTGGCCGCCTACCGACGATATTCACCATATGCTGCATATGTCTGTGGTTACGAGTTACAGTCTGTATACATGTCAACTGGATGGGAACACTTTCTGTAAAACTATGTGCGTTTAATTTAAAATTCAGATTCAAGATTTAAATAATTTAATTAATGTCTTTTTTTCAGATACAGCAACCAGTGGGGTTTGTTGTGTATGATCAGGACCATATTTAATTTATAGAACATTTCTGGTATGATGTAATATATTTAGCCAATGGACTCCCATAAACATAAATGAATTTTAAATTCAATTCCGAAAAAATATAGATCTAAGTCCCTCTTTAAAATTGTCTTAAATATATTACTCAAAATATGACAAGGGTCAATTAACAGGACTGTAAAATGATTAAACACAATGACTGAAAACATCTTACCTAAAACAACCATATACTTTGTAGAAGAGTCATCTTTTTATATATTTTTCACCAATTCGTCCCAGGTTTGATTCCTGGTCACGTGAGAGGGTTAAATGATCGCCCGTGCAGGCACGTGGGTTTTCTCCGGGTTCTCCGGTTTCCTCCCACAATAATGACCACATATGCCGATATCAGAGCCAACGAGACTGATTGATATATGTTGTGAGAACTTGTTTCGTAATCGATGTAAAATAAATAAAGTTTAAGCTAAATTTTATTTTCACACACTATATATCGTGTGCTCAAAATCTACCAAGTGGCATGGAGAGATGTGACATGTGTCCTATTGGCAAGAATGAGGGTACTGTCCTTCACGTTGATAAGACTGTTAATATCTGAGTAGAGATAAATATTTAGTCAACTGTGTAAAATGAGATGCAACACGACATAACGCGTAACTGTAGGAGGCGTTTTCTGGAAGATCACAAGGTGACTTTTCGACCTTTGCCATGTTCTGACGCAAAATTAGCACGGAACTCACGGTTACTAACAACTGAAAACTCTTGACGGCCTTATGTCTGTCACAAATATGGAACATAGCCTTATTAATCAGGTAGCTGGCAATTCTGCCCAGTGCGTTTAGCAGTATAATATTAAGGTCACAAAAGGTAATCTTTTTGCATATATATTCATTTTCTATTGAAGATCATATAAAAAGTACAGTTAACCCTGAGTGACGTCATCAGCGATTCGCCCCGAAAGGATAGATAATACAATCAGGACAAGAAAAGCCTTCAAGACCTAGTTGTAGGTCTTTGATAATACAGAGCTGCAGATTTTTTTCATGAAATGGGTATTTACCCTATGACTTTTAAATGAAATGGGTATTTACCCTATGACTTTTAAATAAAATGGGTATTTACCCTATGACTTTTAAATGAAATTTAAATGAAATGGGTATTTACCCTATGACTTTTAAATGAAATGGGTATTTATCCTATGACTTTTAAATGAAATGGGTATTTACCCTATGACTTTAAATGAAATGGGTATTTACCCTATGACTTTTAAACGAATTGGGTATTTGTGCAATTCAAATGGGGTTTTGACAAAATGTGAATTGGGTATTCTTTATATTTTGTAATCAACTTCCAACATTTTAATTGAGTTTTCAGGAATGATTTTGCTTTTTGTTACCCCATGATTCTACAAGTGATTGCTTTTATGTAAATACTAAAATACCCTGCTTATCTGTTACTCTGATATTACGTACATGCATTTTTTATTGTTTAGGTCTTATGTTTGTGTGTGTGTGGGGGGGGGGCTGTTTTTTTTTTTATCTTTCTAGCCATTATAATATAGAAAATATAAAAAAAGAAAAAGATGTTTATTTCTTAAGTCAATATCCCTTAGGGCCAGGTGACGATATACGTCATGTATGAACAGTACATGATGTAATATAGGGACACACAAACACACATAATCTGCTTTAAATTTGACAACGCATACATAAATATATTAATTAATTGACCAGTTGATATAAATTAAATAGATAATATTAATGCATATATTTAAGTAATATTATGAGGCCTGTTATAAATCGGGCATAATTATCATACACTTTTGCGGAGGAGGCGCTGATTCTGTACTGTATACATTTAGAACTCACATGTAATTCACATCCACACTCACATGTAATTCACATCCACACTCACATGTAATTCACATCCACACTTACATGTACATAAAACTTAAACACATCATATACAATATCAAATAACAAAATGTTTTATCTCGAAGGCTTTATATATAAACATCCAATTTCTAAATGGTATTTTCATTTTTTTTTATTTAAATAATTGAAGTTATTGCATGTTCTATCATACTTGATGGCTGATGCCATCTTTCAGTTTCCACAGCCAAGTTATGAGATGATAATAATAATATCTTTGACATTGTATTTCTAAATTTCGGTATAAACATATTTGATAAATAAAACTAAAACTCGTGTTCGACCATTTCCTTGTAAAGAATGCCCTATGTATGAATTTATTCATGATCCACGTAAAATAGATACATGTATTTAACAAGATGCATATTCTATTGGGTTTTCGTTATAAGCATGCATGTACTTTTCCGAATTTAAATCGAATAACTCTAATAATATTTCATCAAAAATAAAAAGCCGCAAGCTTGCGGCGTCTTCCTGAAAGTTTTTTTTAAAATGAAGCTGGTATATAGGTTTGGAAACACACATACACATATATATGAAAATAGAAACGGGCGCGTGTTTTTACAATGAACATGTTGTGGTGTTATGCACTTGTGGCAGTTCTAAATGAGTTAATACTGTTATGCCATGATGCCAGCATTTTCCAGACATCTGGTACAAGACTTGCTGAATTCGAGTGATTTGTCTTCGAGTATATTGTAAATATGCGACAGATAATAGCATATAATACGGAGTTGCACCTCGAAGTCTATCATAGGTTTTGCTTTTTGCTGAAATCGGACGCACAACAAACTTAAAGCGGTGCACGCAGCAGCCCACAAGTCTACATTCGAGATTATTGAAAAAACACCTCTGTACCCGTGCTAACCGTACTGGCGTGTTCGAATCACGATCGATTCAAGACAGACATACTATATATGTCAACGGAATCTGTTTAATTTCTTATTCAGTTTCGCTCAAGGAAGTTAGGAGGTTGCAGCTGAGTACGTAAATTATCATTATATCGTACATTGTATGGTTATTATTATTATTATTATTATTATTAATACAAGACCATTCATTAATGTGATATTGCACAATTTATTTTATTTGAGATATTATGATTTTATGTTGCATTTGTGAAATGCTTTTTGTTAGGTTGAACAATAGGAAATATAATGTATGAATTTTTTTATGAAATAATATTTCAAATTTATGGTAGCACGAAAAAAAATCGTAATACCAAATAATGTTTCGTTCATACGAAACAATAACACAATAATTGCGATGTATAGGAAAACTGTATAATGCAGCATCACTTTTTGGGTTCCGTACGGTTACATCTTCAGAGTGTGAATTTCTGTTTATGTTAATCTTTAATTGTTAATAAAATACATGCGATTGTTACGTGTTATTAAGTTTCTTTTTTTTTTCTTTTGGTAAGTTGTTTTGTCATAAATAAGGCACATCAAACATGCTATTTCTACAAAATAGTTGATTGAATGGATTAATGTTGGTACATACATACCTTTAAGTGTATACAAATACCGAATAATTAATTTAAACAAAAGAGATTATTTTTTATCTCTTACTATACATAAATATATCTGAAAATTGAGATCACGATTTGTATATTAGCATTGCATGATTCAGACGTGATCAGCATGGGCTACATGCTTTGCAATCAATCAATCTATCTATCTATCTATCTATCTATCTATCTATCGGTCATGGTGGACTTGTTACTGTTGTTGTAATAGTGATGATGATGATGATGATGATACCAGACAACCACGATACAGTGGTATACAGGTTATAGTGAGTTTTTATTTCCTTTCTTATTCTGAAATGTGAGGTTGTTGTGATGGACTTCACTGTTGCTGCGACAGTTTTTCAGTCATAACGATGTCCCTTGCAGCTGGAAGGCTGAACCTGTATGTTGAGGACGATTATAACGATGGTGTGTATGTTCATGTAAGTAAACATGTAAAACCTGTACAGAACAATCAGTGTCTCTACAAAATACTTCACTCGAGATATCCCCCCCCCCCCAACTCTTGAACCGAAAGTGATGCAACAGAGATACTGACAACTGGCCCCACTACCTACGGTACCTCACATCTTTCTTTGAGATCATTCAAATGACTAAACGCTTCAATTACATCAATATTTAAACTTATTTTATTTTACAACGATTGGACAGAAAAAGAAATCGCTTATGAAAATGTCGTTGGAACTTGGCACTCCTGTTGGTATTGAGTGGTCGTGATGAGGGAGGAAGTCGGGGTGCCTGGAAAACAACATTTACATTGTGCATGGAATAAAGTTTTAAGTCACGTTTCTTGTTCTGTATCCATAAATTTCATAGACAAACCTCTCTTTTTGGACTAGCCAGGAAACAAGACACAAGCGGCTTACCAGTGCTTATTACAAACAGTTTGAAAACTAATTAAAAATTTCGTTGGCTAATTATCGCGGTTTTTTATACATATATTTGTCGGCATTAATTAAAGCAGATTAAAACCAATTAATAAATGCGCGAATCCCGTAACTAATCAGCCGCTTATTACAAACAGTTTAAAAACTAATTAAAAAATTCGTTGGCTAATTATCGCGGTTTTCAATAAAGCGGCAAATTACAAACATAAACATTTTTTTTATTTAGGAATAAAACAAACCAACAAATAACTTAATAATTTTTATAAGGTATAATTACATCATTAATATCACTGGGCCTTTTTGACCCGGTAAATCGGGCCTTTCTGGTACACTTTGAAAGTGGGCCTTTCTGGACCGGGCCGATTCGGTATGGGCCTTTCTGGTAGTGGGCCTTTCTGACCCAACACCGTCTTTGTTACGAGCATAGACATATCAATCGTCGGTAGGCGACAAAACCTCGTATATCAATATTTCTTGAAGATCGGGTTTTCACGATTTTGATATCGTAATAACAGCGCGCCAAACCTGTCAAAATATCGTAGAAATCGACGAATTAAAAGTTGTATTTCTGAACATATATGACTAAATGTCGTATGCTGACTGGATAAATATTTTGATTCCAAAATATCGTATAATACGTGGAATAATCGCATTTGACGTTCAAAAGTGAATAACAGGCCCAGGCCCGGATACGGGGGGGGGGGGGGGGGATTAAAGACATGATTGTTATATCAGTGGTAGGTGGTCCGGGGCATGCATCCCCGAAAAAATGATTCTAGAATGACATTCTGAGGGATATCTGGGGAAATATGGTAGCTTTTTTAAAGTTAGATATATGATTTATATATTTAAATCTAAGTCTTGGTCAAAGTAGTTTTATTGCTTGGGTCTAAAGTTTTACATCAGCTTATTTTTTCTTCATTTTTATGCTTTATGTCCCTACAATCAACTTCAATGAACCTTATTAGTCCCCTATCGGTGTTTACACCGGAGAGGGCTACAGGTTAGCCCTCCGTCCTTCTGTCCGTCCGTCCGTCCGCCCGGATGTCCGGAAATCTGGATCTCGCGATAATTTAAAACTGTTTAAAATAATATTATAAAACTTGGTATATGAATAGATCGCAGTATGGAGATTCTGCACGTTGTTTTGTTTTTCTCGGACCAAAATTCTGGTTGCTATGGTATCGGAAAAATTATGCATCTCACCGGTAGGGGACTCATATCTTGTGTTCAACACCAGTTACTTGTTTTCTTTTGTTTTGACAAGATTCTTGACCCAGGCGGGTAGTTAACCTAACCATCGTACTTCTAAATAGGAAGGTACAGTACTAGACTCACATTCTCTGTAAAGATTTCTCGCATACAAAAACCATAGATGGTAGCCGAGGTTCGAAATCATAGCCCACTAACCAATATATATCTAGATCCGTGAAAAATATTTTTCATTTTTTCTGTATGATTTATATTGCCATTTATACGAATTTTATGACAATGACTGCAAAGCTAGGTTACGAGTTCTAGTACAGCTGGGGGACTTTTTGACTATATCAAATCTCATTAAAAATAAAAAATAAAAAATAATAATAAAAAAAAGTTTAAATATGAAAATGAAAGTGATCGAGAAGGTTATTATTTTCTTTGCATAATACAGTATTACATGATATTTTTGGGCTCTGTTAAAACGTATAAATTGGTTACATTAATCGTTTTTTTAACCTTGACATGGTTGTTATTGTCCATTTGCTGTTTTAAATATGAGTCCTTTTTATTTGAATACATCTGTTTATGTTCACCTTATAATCTGTAAGAGAGAGAGAGAATGATCCATAAAATCATAAAATAAATGTTAGGATTTTTTTTCTGTTTGGTCGCAGTTCAAAGTGTACATAACATTGAGCTTGATTCTCGTTTATTAATTTTACTATAATATGCACAATAAATACGACTTAAATGTATTCTATTCGCTCTCAGTGCATTAATTGACGTCTGTGTCATGCACACTTGTAAGCGTTTGACTGATTCAGATCAGAGTGGACACAATGACGAGGTGACAGCGGATACTCTCTCAGCAGGGGTCGGCCTGGGTGACTGGTCATTTAGCTAACTTTTATTTCAGTAAGGGGCTCACAATGGGGATTTCCACTACTTACCACAAGCACAAACCAGGCAATTTCAGTCACCTAGAAAATTGTATGAAGGCCAGCTGGGGAGACTTAACTTAAGCCCCCCCCCCCCCCCCCCCCCCCCCCCACCTTTGTCGGGCGTTCGGCGTCGTGAGTCGTCAGCAATTTATTTATAACATTTTCTTCTACTAACAGGAAAGTGATCAATCTTGGCAAGGATGTTCCGAAGGTGGTCACCTATAAAAATGTTCAAATGGTTCCGGTCTGTTGTATAATTAGGTATCAGGCCTAGAGTTTAGATATTTGGTGTGTGGCTTTGTTTAGTATACCTCTACCAAGTTTGTTCAAATCATGACCCCTTGTCAAAATTGGCCCCGCCCCAGAGGTCACTCTATTTTACACGAACTTATATAGGAAAACCTTGAAAAAACCTTCTTGTTAGAAACCACAAGGCCTGGAGGTTAGATAGTTGATATGTAACATGGCCTAGTAAACCTCTACCAAGTTTGTTCAAATCGTGACCCTGGGGTCAAATTTGACCCAAGGGGTCACTTGATTTAACATAGACTTATATAGAAAAAATTTTTAGAAAAAAAAATCTTCTTGTCAGAAACCACAGGGCCTGGAGTTTAGATATTTATTGTGTAGCATGGTCTAGTAGATCTCTACCAAGTTTGTTCACATCATGGCTCTGGGGTAAAAATTTGCACCGCCCCAGGGGTCACTTGATTTGACATAGGTTTTTAAATGAAAAACAAATCATGGACCTGAGTCAAAATTGGCCCCACCCCAGGGATCACTTGATTTTACTAAGCCTAACGATACCAGGTGAGCGATTCAGGGCCAATATGGCCCTCTTGTTTTATTAATGCACAAACTCTTTTAAATCTTAATATATTTACTAAGTTAAAGAAAAAGTGAGCATGATTTATTATTATTTAATAATAAAATGTACAAAATGACGTATAATGTAAAATAAATATATATATAATTCTCGTACATGACGTAAAACAAGTACGTCTTCAACTTTTGTAGAAAAATATCGTGTATTAGTTTTAACGTAATTAATTCTGACGTCAATATGTAACGTTAACACGATCTAAGTGACCGTTATCTAATTTCTGTCCTTTTAATATATAACAATTAACCAATAGATTAATCGTACATATACTGTGTAAAAATGAAAAAGTGTTTTGCTTCTCCTGAAAAGTTGTGATTTTATAAGTTACAAGGTTTTGGCCGCCTACCGACGATATTCACCATATGCTGCATATGTCTGTGGTTACGAGTTACAGTCTGTATACATGTCAACTGGATGGGAGCATTCTTAAAATATTTTTAATTAAAATATTTTTTTCTAAGTCCCTCTTTAAAATTGTCTTAAATATATTACTCAAAATATGACAATGGTCAATTAACAGGACTGTAAAATGATTAAACACAATGACTGAAAACATCTTACCTAAAACAACCATATACTTTGTAGAAGAGTCATCTTTTTATATATTTTTCACCAATTCGTCCCAGGTTTGATTCCTGGTCACGTGAGAGGGTTAAATGATCGCCCGTGCAGGCACGTGGGTTTTCTCCGGGTTCTCCGGTTTCCTCCCACAATAATGACCACATATGCCGATATCAGAGCCAACGAGACTGATTGATATATGTTGTGAGAACTTGTTTCGTAATCGATGTAAAATAAATAAAGTTTAAGCTAAATTTTATTTTCACACACTATATATCGTGTGCTCAAAATCTACCAAGTGGCATGGAGAGATGTGACATGTGTCCTATTGGCAAGAATGAGGGTACTGTCCTTCACGTTGATAAGACTGTTAATATCTGAGTAGAGATAAATATTTAGTCAACTGTGTAAAATGAGATGCAACACGACATAACGCGTAACTGTAGGAGGCGTTTTCTGGAAGATCACAAGGTGACTTTTCGACCTTTGCCATGTTCTGACGCAAAATTAGCACGGAACTCACGGTTACTAACAACTGAAAACTCTTGACGGCCTTATGTCTGTCACAAATATGGAACATAGCCTTATTAATCAGGTAGCTGGCAATTCTGCCCAGTGCGTTTAGCAGTATAATATTAAGGTCACAAAAGGTAATCTTTTTGCATATATATTCATTTTCTATTGAAGATCATATAAAAAGTACAGTTAACCCTGAGTGACGTCATCAGCGATTCGCCCCGAAAGGATAGATAATACAATCAGGACAAGAAAAGCCTTCAAGACCTAGTTGTAGGTCTTTGATAATACAGAGCTGCAGATTTTTTTCATGAAATGGGTATTTACCCTATGACTTTTAAATGAAATGGGTATTTACCCTATGACTTTTAAATAAAATGGGTATTTACCCTATGACTTTTAAATGAAATTTAAATGAAATGGGTATTTACCCTATGACTTTTAAATGAAATGGGTATTTATCCTATGACTTTTAAATGAAATGGGTATTTACCCTATGACTTTAAATGAAATGGGTATTTACCCTATGACTTTTAAACGAATTGGGTATTTGTGCAATTCAAATGGGGTTTTGACAAAATGTGAATTGGGTATTCTTTATATTTTGTAATCAACTTCCAACATTTTAATTGAGTTTTCAGGAATGATTTTGCTTTTTGTTACCCCATGATTCTACAAGTGATTGCTTTTATGTAAATACTAAAATACCCTGCTTATCTGTTACTCTGATATTACGTACATGCATTTTTTATTGTTTAGGTCTTATGTTTGTGTGTGTGTGGGGGGGGGGGCTGTTTTTTTTTTTTATCTTTCTAGCCATTATAATATAGAAAATATAAAAAAAGAAAAAGATGTTTATTTCTTAAGTCAATATCCCTTAGGGCCAGGTGACGATATACGTCATGTATGAACAGTACATGATGTAATATAGGGACACACAAACACACATAATCTGCTTTAAATTTGACAATGCATACATAAATATATTAATTAATTGACCAGTTGATATAAATTAAATAGATAATATTAATGCATATATTTAAGTAATATTATGAGGCCTGTTATAAATCGGGCATAATTATCATACACTTTTGCGGAGGAGGCGCTGATTCTGTACTGTATACATTTAGAACTCACATGTAATTCACATCCACACTCACATGTAATTCACATCCACACTCACATGTAATTCACATCCACACTTACATGTACATAAAACTTAAACACATCATATACAATATCAAATAACAAAATGTTTTATCTCGAAGGCTTTATATATAAACATCCAATTTCTAAATGGTATTTTCATTTTTTTTTATTTAAATAATTGAAGTTATTGCATGTTCTATCATACTTGATGGCTGATGCCATCTTTCAGTTTCCACAGCCAAGTTATGAGATGATAATAATAATATCTTTGACATTGTATTTCTAAATTTCGGTATAAACATATTTGATAAATAAAACTAAAACTCGTGTTCGACCATTTCCTTGTAAAGAATGCCCTATGTATGAATTTATTCATGATCCACGTAAAATAGATACATGTATTTAACAAGATGCATATTCTATTGGGTTTTCGTTATAAGCATGCATGTACTTTTCCGAATTTAAATCGAATAACTCTAATAATATTTCATCAAAAATAAAAAGCCGCAAGCTTGCGGCGTCTTCCTGAAAGTTTTTTTTAAAATGAAGCTGGTATATAGGTTTGGAAACACACATACACATATATATGAAAATAGAAACGGGCGCGTGTTTTTACAATGAACATGTTGTGGTGTTATGCACTTGTGGCAGTTCTAAATGAGTTAATACTGTTATGCCATGATGCCAGCATTTTCCAGACATCTGGTACAAGACTTGCTGAATTCGAGTGATTTGTCTTCGAGTATATTGTAAATATGCGACAGATAATAGCATATAATACGGAGTTGCACCTCGAAGTCTATCATAGGTTTTGCTTTTTGCTGAAATCGGACGCACAACAAACTTAAAGCGGTGCACGCAGCAGCCCACAAGTCTACATTCGAGATTATTGAAAAAACACCTCTGTACCCGTGCTAACCGTACTGGCGTGTTCGAATCACGATCGATTCAAGACAGACATACTATATATGTCAACGGAATCTGTTTAATTTCTTATTCAGTTTCGCTCAAGGAAGTTAGGAGGTTGCAGCTGAGTAGTAAATTTCATTATACGAATTTGGTTTTATTATTTTTGATATTGCACAATTTATTTTATTTGAGATATTATGATTTTATGTTGCATTTGTGAAATGCTTTTTGTTAGGTTGAACAATAGGAAATATAATGTATGAATTTTTTTATGAAATAATATTTCAAATTTATGGTAGCACGAAAAAAAATCGTAATACCAAATAATGTTTCGTTCATACGAAACAATAACACAATAATTGCGATGTATAGGAAAACTGTATAATGCAGCATCACTTTTTGGGTTCCGTACGGTTACATCTTCAGAGTGTGAATTTCTGTTTATGTTAATCTTTAATTGTTAATAAAATACATGCGATTGTTACGTGTTATTAAGTTTCTTTTTTTTTTCTTTTGGTAAGTTGTTTTGTCATAAATAAGGCACATCAAACATGCTATTTCTACAAAATAGTTGATTGAATGGATTAATGTTGGTACATACATACCTTTAAGTGTATACAAATACCGAATAATTAATTTAAACAAAAGAGATTATTTTTTATCTCTTACTATACATAAATATATCTGAAAATTGAGATCACGATTTGTATATTAGCATTGCATGATTCAGACGTGATCAGCATGGGCTACATGCTTTGCAATCAATCAATCTATCTATCTATCTATCTATCTATCGGTCATGGTGGACTTGTTACTGTTGTTGTAATAGTGATGATGATGATGATGATGATACCAGACAACCACGATACAGTGGTATACAGGTTATAGTGAGTTTTTATTTCCTTTCTTATTCTGAAATGTGAGGTTGTTGTGATGGACTTCACTGTTGCTGCGACAGTTTTTCAGTCATAACGATGTCCCTTGCAGCTGGAAGGCTGAACCTGTATGTTGAGGACGATTATAACGATGGTGTGTATGTTCATGTAAGTAAACATGTAAAACCTGTACAGAACAATCAGTGTCTCTACAAAATACTTCACTCGAGATATCCCCCCCCCCCCCAACTCTTGAACCGAAAGTGATGCAACAGAGATACTGACAACTGGCCCCACTACCTACGGTACCTCACATCTTTCTTTGAGATCATTCAAATGACTAAACGCTTCAATTACATCAATATTTAAACTTATTTTATTTTACAACGATTGGACAGAAAAAGAAATCGCTTATGAAAATGTCGTTGGAACTTGGCACTCCTGTTGGTATTGAGTGGTCGTGATGAGGGAGGAAGTCGGGGTGCCTGGAAAACAACATTTACATTGTGCATGGAATAAAGTTTTAAGTCACGTTTCTTGTTCTGTATCCATAAATTTCATAGACAAACCTCTCTTTTTGGACTAGCCAGGAAACAAGACACAAGCGGCTTACCAGTGCTTATTACAAACAGTTTGAAAACTAATTAAAAATTTCGTTGGCTAATTATCGCGGTTTTTTATACATTTAATTAAAAAATGCGCGAATCCCGTAACTAAATTCGTTGGCTAATTATCGCGGTTTTCAATAAAGCGGCAAATTACAAACATAAACATTTTTTTTATTTAGGAATAAAACAAACCAACAAATAACTTAATAATTTTTATAAGGTATAATTACATCATTAATATCACTGGGCCTTTTTGACCCGGTAAATCGGGCCTTTCTGGTACACTTTGAAAGTGGGCCTTTCTGGACCGGGCCGATTCGGTATGGGCCTTTCTGGTAGTGGGCCTTTCTGACCCAACACCGTCTTTGTTACGAGCATAGACATATCAATCGTCGGTAGGCGACAAAACCTCGTATATCAATATTTCTTGAAGATCGGGTTTTCACGATTTTGATATCGTAATAACAGCGCGCCAAACCTGTCAAAATATCGTAGAATCGACGAATTAAAAGTTGTATTTCTGAACATATATGACTAAATGTCGTATGCTGACTGGATAAATATTTTGATTCCAAAATATCGTATAATACGTGGAATAATCGCATTTGACGTTCAAAAGTGAATAACAGGCCCAGGCCCGGATACGGGGGGGGGGGATTAAAGACATGATTGTTATATCAGTGGTAGGTGGTCCGGGCATGCATCCCCGAAAAAATGATTCTAGAATGACATTCTGAGGGATATCTGGGGAAATATGGTAGCTTTTTTAAAGTTAGATATATGATTTATATATTTAAATCTAAGTCTTGGTCAAAGTAGTTTTATTGCTTGGGTCTAAAGTTTTACATCAGCTTATTTTTTCTTCATTTTTATGCTTTATGTCCCTACAATCAACTTCAATGAACCTTATTAGTCCCCTATCGGTGTTTACACCGGAGAGGGCTACAGGTTAGCCCTCCGTCTATCTGTCTTCTGTCCGTCCGTCCGTCCGCCCGGATGTCCGGAAATCTGGATCTCGCGATAATTTAAAACTGTTTAAAATAATATTATAAAACTTGGTATATGAATAGATCGCAGTATGGAGATTCTGCACGTTGTTTTGTTTTTCTCGGACCAAAATTCTGGTTGCTATGGTATCGGAAAAATTATGCATCTCACCGGTAGGGGACTATATCTTGTGTTCAACACCAGTTACTTGTTTTCTTTTGTTTTGACAAGATTCTTGACCCAGGCGGGTAGTTAACCTAACCATCGTACTTCTAAATAGGAAGGTACAGTACTAGACTCACATTCTCTGTAAAGATTTCTCGCATACAAAAACCATAGATGGTAGCCGAGGTTCGAAATCATAGCCCACTAACCAATATATATCTAGATCCGTGAAAAATATTTTTTCATTTTTTCTGTATGATTTATATTGCCATTTATACGAATTTTATGACAATGACTGCAAAGCTAGGTTACGAGTTCTAGTACAGCTGGGGGACTTTTTGACTATATCAAATCTCATTAAAAATAAAAAATAAAAAATAATAATAAAAAAAAGTTTAAATATGAAAATGAAAGTGATCGAGAAGGTTATTATTTTCTTTGCATAATACAGTATTACATGATATTTTTGGGCTCTGTTAAAACGTATAAATTGGTTACATTAATCGTTTTTTTAACCTTGACATGGTTGTTATTGTCCATTTGCTGTTTTAAATATGAGTCCTTTTTATTTGAATACATCTGTTTATGTTCACCTTATAATCTGTAAGAGAGAGAGAGAATGATCCATAAAATCATAAAATAAATGTTAGGATTTTTTTTCTGTTTGGTCGCAGTTCAAAGTGTACATAACATTGAGCTTGATTCTCGTTTATTAATTTTACTATAATATGCACAATAAATACGACTTAAATGTATTCTATTCGCTCTCAGTGCATTAATTGACGTCTGTGTCATGCACACTTGTAAGCGTTTGACTGATTCAGATCAGAGTGGACACAATGACGAGGTGACAGCGGATACTCTCTCAGCAGGGGTCGGCCTGGGTGACTGGTCATTTAGCTAACTTTTATTTCAGTAAGGGGCTCACAATGGGATTTCCACTACTTACCACAAGCACAAACCAGGCAATTTCAGTCACCTAGAAAATTGTATGAAGGCCAGCTGGGGAGACTTAACTTAAGCCCCCCCCCCCCCCCCCACCCCCAGCCTTTGTCGGGCGTTCGGCGTCGTGAGTCGTCAGCAATTTATTTATAACATTTTCTTCTACTAACAGGAAAGTGATCAATCTTGGCAAGGATGTTCCGAAGGTGGTCACCTATAAAAATGTTCAAATGGTTCCGGTCTGTTGTATAATTAGGTATCAGGCCTAGAGTTTAGATATTTGGTGTGTGGCTTTGTTTAGTATACCTCTACCAAGTTTGTTCAAATCATGACCCTGGGGTCAAATTTGACCCAAGGGGTCACTTGATTTAACATAGACTTATATAGAAAAAATTTTTAGAAAAAAAAATCTTCTTGTCAGAAACCACAGGGCCTGGAGTTTAGATATTTATTGTGTAGCATGGTCTAGTAGATCCAAGTTTGTTCACATCATGGCTCTGGGGAAAAATTTGGGGTGGACCTGAGTCAAAATTGGCCCCACCCCAGGGATCACTTGATTTTACTAAGCCTAACGATACCAGGTGAGCGATTCAGGGCCAATATGGCCCTCTTGTTTTATTAATGCACAAACTCTTTTAAATCTTAATATATTTTTGTATGATAAAAAAAAAAATCACAACTAATATGTAGACGGAGCAGTTCAAGGTATAAGTAAAGATATGATTTATTTATATAATTATTTAATAATAAAATGTACAAAATGACGTATAATGTAAAATAAATATATATATAATTCTCGTACATGACGTAAAACAAGTACGTCTTCAACTTTTGTAGAACAGAAATATCGTGTATTAGTTTTAACGTAATTAATTCTGACGTCAATATGTAACGTTAACACGATCTAAGTGACCGTTATCTAATTTCTGTCCTTTTAATATATAACAATTAACCAATAGATTAATCGTACATATACTGTGTAAAAATGAAAAAGTGTTTTGCTTCTCCTGAAAAGTTGTGATTTTATAAGTTACAAGGTTTTGGCCGCCTACCGACGATATTCACCATATGCTGCATATGTCTGTGGTTACGAGTTACAGTCTGTATACATGTCAACTGGATGGGAGCACTTTCTGTAAAACTATGTGCGTTTAATTTAAAATTCAGATTCAAGATTTAAATAATTTAATTAATGTCTTTTTTTCAGATACAGCAACCAGTGGGGTTTGTTGTGTTGATCAGGACCATATTTAATTTATAGAACATTTCTGGTATGATGTAATATATTTAGCCAATGGACTCCCATAAACATAAATGAATTTTAAATTCAATTCCGAAAAAATATAGATCTAAGTCCCTCTTTAAAATTGTCTTAAATATATTACTCAAAATATGACAATGGGTCAATTAACAGGACTGTAAAATGATTAAACACAATGACTGAAAACATCTTACCTAAAACAACCATATACTTTGTAGAAGAGTCATCTTTTTATATATTTTTCACCAATTCGTCCCAGGTTTGATTCCTGGTCACGTGAGAGGGTTAAATGATCGCCCGTGCAGGCACGTGGGTTTTCTCCGGGTTCTCCGGTTTCCTCCCACAATAATGACCACATATGCCGATATCAGAGCCAACGAGACTGATTGATATATGTTGTGAGAACTTGTTTCGTAATCGATGTAAAATAAATAAAGTTTAAGCTAAATTTTATTTTCACACACTATATATCGTGTGCTCAAAATCTACCAAGTGGCATGGAGAGATGTGACATGTGTCCTATTGGCAAGAATGAGGGTACTGTCCTTCACGTTGATAAGACTGTTAATATCTGAGTAGAGATAAATATTTAGTCAACTGTGTAAAATGAGATGCAACACGACATAACGCGTAACTGTAGGAGGCGTTTTCTGGAAGATCACAAGGTGACTTTTCGACCTTTGCCATGTTCTGACGCAAAATTAGCACGGAACTCACGGTTACTAACAACTGAAAACTCTTGACGGCCTTATGTCTGTCACAAATATGGAACATAGCCTTATTAATCAGGTAGCTGGCAATTCTGCCCAGTGCGTTTAGCAGTATAATATTAAGGTCACAAAAGGTAATCTTTTTGCATATATATTCATTTTCTATTGAAGATCATATAAAAAGTACAGTTAACCCTGAGTGACGTCATCAGCGATTCGCCCCGAAAGGATAGATAATACAATCAGGACAAGAAAAGCCTTCAAGACCTAGTTGTAGGTCTTTGATAATACAGAGCTGCAGATTTTTTTCATGAAATGGGTATTTACCCTATGACTTTTAAATGAAATGGGTATTTACCCTATGACTTTTAAATAAAATGGGTATTTACCCTATGACTTTTAAATGAAATTTAAATGAAATGGGTATTTACCCTATGACTTTTAAATGAAATGGGTATTTATCCTATGACTTTTAAATGAAATGGGTATTTACCCTATGACTTTAAATGAAATGGGTATTTACCCTATGACTTTTAAACGAATTGGGTATTTGTGCAATTCAAATGGGGTTTTGACAAAATGTGAATTGGGTATTCTTTATATTTTGTAATCAACTTCCAACATTTTAATTGAGTTTTCAGGAATGATTTTGCTTTTTGTTACCCCATGATTCTACAAGTGATTGCTTTTATGTAAATACTAAAATACCCTGCTTATCTGTTACTCTGATATTACGTACATGCATTTTTTATTGTTTAGGTCTTATGTTTGTGTGTGTGTGGGGGGGGGGGGCTGTTTTTTTTTTTTATCTTTCTAGCCATTATAATATAGAAAATATAAAAAAAGAAAAAGATGTTTATTTCTTAAGTCAATATCCCTTAGGGCCAGGTGACGATATACGTCATGTATGAACAGTACATGATGTAATATAGGGACACACAAACACACATAATCTGCTTTAAATTTGACAACGCATACATAAATATATTAATTAATTGACCAGTTGATATAAATTAAATAGATAATATTAATGCATATATTTAAGTAATATTATGAGGCCTGTTATAAATCGGGCATAATTATCATACACTTTTGCGGAGGAGGCGCTGATTCTGTACTGTATACATTTAGAACTCACATGTAATTCACATCCACACTCACATGTAATTCACATCCACACTCACATGTAATTCACATCCACACTTACATGTACATAAAACTTAAACACATCATATACAATATCAAATAACAAAATGTTTTATCTCGAAGGCTTTATATATAAACATCCAATTTCTAAATGGTATTTTCATTTTTTTTTATTTAAATAATTGAAGTTATTGCATGTTCTATCATACTTGATGGCTGATGCCATCTTTCAGTTTCCACAGCCAAGTTATGAGATGATAATAATAATATCTTTGACATTGTATTTCTAAATTTCGGTATAAACATATTTGATAAATAAAACTAAAACTCGTGTTCGACCATTTCCTTGTAAAGAATGCCCTATGTATGAATTTATTCATGATCCACGTAAAATAGATACATGTATTTAACAAGATGCATATTCTATTGGGTTTTCGTTATAAGCATGCATGTACTTTTCCGAATTTAAATCGAATAACTCTAATAATATTTCATCAAAAATAAAAGCCGCAAGCTTGCGGCGTCTTCCTGAAAGTTTTTTTTAAAATGAAGCTGGTATATAGGTTTGGAAACACACATACACATATATATGAAAATAGAAACGGGCGCGTGTTTTTACAATGAACATGTTGTGGTGTTATGCACTTGTGGCAGTTCTAAATGAGTTAATACTGTTATGCCATGATGCCAGCATTTTCCAGACATCTGGTACAAGACTTGCTGAATTCGAGTGATTTGTCTTCGAGTATATTGTAAATATGCGACAGATAATAGCATATAATACGGAGTTGCACCTCGAAGTCTATCATAGGTTTTGCTTTTTGCTGAAATCGGACGCACAACAAACTTAAAGCGGTGCACGCAGCAGCCCACAAGTCTACATTCGAGATTATTGAAAAAACACCTCTGTACCCGTGCTAACCGTACTGGCGTGTTCGAATCACGATCGATTCAAGACAGACATACTATATATGTCAACGGAATCTGTTTAATTTCTTATTCAGTTTCGCTCAAGGAAGTTAGGAGGTTGCAGCTGAGTACGTAAATTATCATTATATCGTACATTGTATGGTTATTATTATTATTATTATTATTATTAATACAAGACCATTCATTAATGTGATATTGCACAATTTATTTTATTTGAGATATTATGATTTTATGTTGCATTTGTGAAATTTTTTTAGGTTGAACAATAGGAAATATAATGTATGAATTTTTTTATGAAATAATATTTCAAATTTATGGTAGCACGAAAAAAAATCGTAATACCAAATAATGTTTCGTTCATACGAAACAATAACACAATAATTGCGATGTATAGGAAAACTGTATAATGCAGCATCACTTTTTGGGTTCCGTACGGTTACATCTTCAGAGTGTGAATTTCTGTTTATGTTAATCTTTAATTGTTAATAAAATACATGCGATTGTTACGTGTTATTAAGTTTCTTTTTTTTTTCTTTTGGTAAGTTGTTTTGTCATAAATAAGGCACATCAAACATGCTATTTCTACAAAATAGTTGATTGAATGGATTAATGTTGGTACATACATACCTTTAAGTGTATACAAATACCGAATAATTAATTTAAACAAAAGAGATTATTTTTTATCTCTTACTATACATAAATATATCTGAAAATTGAGATCACGATTTGTATATTAGCATTGCATGATTCAGACGTGATCAGCATGGGCTACATGCTTTGCATCAATCAATCTATTATCTATCTATCTATCTATCTATCTATCGGTCATGGTGGACTTGTTACTGTTGTTGTAATAGTGATGATGATGATGATGATGATACCAGACAACCACGATACAGTGGTATACAGGTTACAGTGAGTTTTTATTTCCTTTCTTATTCTGAAATGTGAGGTTGTTGTGATGGACTTCACTGTTGCTGCGACAGTTTTTCAGTCATAACGATGTCCCTTGCAGCTGGAAGGCTGAACCTGTATGTTGAGGACGATTATAACGATGGTGTGTATGTTCATGTAAGTAAACATGTAAAACCTGAACAGAACAATCAGTGTCTCTACAAAATACTTCACTCGAGATATCCCCCTCAACTCTTGAACCGGAAGTGATGCAACAGAGATACTGACAACTGCCCCACTACCTACGGTACCACACATCTTTCTTTGAGATCAGTCAAATGACTAAAAGCTTCAATTACATCAATATTTAAACTTTGTTTATTTTACAACGATTGGACAGAAAAAGAAATCGCTTATGAAAATGTCGTTGGAACTTGGCACTCCTGTTGGTATTGAGTGGTCGTGATGAGGGAGGAAATCGGGGTGCCTGGAGAACAACATTTACATTGTGCATGGAATAGTCTTAAGTCACGTTTCTTGTTCTGTATCCATAAATTTCATAGACAAACCTCTCTTTTTGTACTAGCCAGGAAACAAGACACAAGCGGCTTACCAGTGCTTATTACAAATTTAAAAAAAAATTTACTAATCAGCCGCTTATTACAAAAGTTTAAAAACTAATTAAAAAAAATTATCGCGGTTTTCAATAAAGCGGCAAATTACAAACATAAACATTTTTTTTATTTAGGAATAAAACAAACCAACAAATAACTTAATAATTTTTATAAGGTATAATTACATCATTAATATCACTGGGCCTTTTTGACCCGGTAAATCGGGCCTTTCTGGTACACTTTGAAAGTGGGCCTTTCTGGACCGGGCCGATTCGGTATGGGCCTTTCTGGTAGTGGGCCTTTCTGACCCAACACCGTCTTTGTTACGAGCATAGACATATCAATCGTCGGTAGGCGACAAAACCTCGTATATCAATATTTCTTGAAGATCGGGTTTTCACGATTTTGATATCGTAATAACAGCGCGCCAAACCTGTCAAAATATCGTAGAAATCGACGAATTAAAAGTTGTATTTCTGAACATATATGACTAAATGTCGTATGCTGACTGGATAAATATTTTGATTCCAAAATATCGTATAATACGTGGAATAATCGCATTTGACGTTCAAAAGTGAATAACAGGCCCAGGCCCGGATACGGGGGGGGGGGATTAAAGACATGATTGTTATATCAGTGGTAGGTGGTCCGGGGCATGCATCCCCGAAAAAATGATTCTAGAATGACATTCTGAGGGATATCTGGGGAAATATGGTAGCTTTTTTAAAGTTAGATATATGATTTATATATTTAAATCTAAGTCTTGGTCAAAGTAGTTTTATTGCTTGGGTCTAAAGTTTTACATCAGCTTATTTTTTCTTCATTTTTATGCTTTATGTCCCTACAATCAACTTCAATGAACCTTATTAGTCCCCTATCGGTGTTTACACCGGAGAGGGCTACAGGTTAGCCCTCCGTCTATCTGTCCTTCTGTCCGTCCGTCCGTCCGCCCGGATGTCCGGAAATCTGGATCTCGCGATAATTTAAAACTGTTTAAAATAATATTATAAAACTTGGTATATGAATAGATCGCAGTATGGAGATTCTGCACGTTGTTTTGTTTTTCTCGGACCAAAATTCTGGTTGCTATGGTATCGGAAAAATTATGCATCTCACCGGTAGGGGACTCATATCTTGTGTTCAACACCAGTTACTTGTTTTCTTTTGTTTTGACAAGATTCTTGACCCAGGCGGGTAGTTAACCTAACCATCGTACTTCTAAATAGGAAGGTACAGTACTAGACTCACATTCTCTGTAAAGATTTCTCGCATACAAAAACCATAGATGGTAGCCGAGGTTCGAAATCATAGCCCACTAACCAATATATATCTAGATCCGTGAAAAATATTTTTTCATTTTTTCTGTATGATTTATATTGCCATTTATACGAATTTTATGACAATGACTGCA
Organism: Solen grandis; assembly: GCA_021229015.1. NCBI lineage: Eukaryota > Metazoa > Mollusca > Bivalvia > Adapedonta > Solenidae > Solen > Solen grandis. The sequence continues at coordinate 73,125,973 of CM037781.1, read as the reverse complement.
AAGCTAGGTTACGAGTTCTAGTACAGCTGGGGGACTTTTTGACTATATCAAATCTCATTAAAAATAAAAAATAAAAAATAATAATAAAAAAAAGTTTAAATATGAAAATGAAAGTGATCGAGAAGGTTATTATTTTCTTTGCATAATACAGTATTACATGATATTTTTGGGCTCTGTTAAAACGTATAAATTGGTTACATTAAATCGTTTTTTTAACCTTGACATGGTTGTTATTGTCCATTTGCTGTTTTAAATATGAGTCCTTTTTATTTGAATACATCTGTTTATGTTCACCTTATAATCTGTAAGAGAGAGAGAGAATGATCCATAAAATCATAAAATAAATGTTAGGATTTTTTTTCTGTTTGGTCGCAGTTCAAAGTGTACATAACATTGAGCTTGATTCTCGTTTATTAATTTTACTATAATATGCACAATAAATACGACTTAAATGTATTCTATTCGCTCTCAGTGCATTAATTGACGTCTGTGTCATGCACACTTGTAAGCGTTTGACTGATTCAGATCAGAGTGGACACAATGACGAGGTGACAGCGGATACTCTCTCAGCAGGGGTCGGCCTGGGTGACTGGTCATTTAGCTAACTTTTATTTCAGTAAGGGGCTCACAATGGGGATTTCCACTACTTACCACAAGCACAAACCAGGCAATTTCAGTCACCTAGAAAATTGTATGAAGGCCAGCTGGGGAGACTTAACTTAAGCCCCCCCCCCCCCCCCCACCCCCAGCCTTTGTCGGGCGTTCGGCGTCGTGAGTCGTCAGCAATTTATTTATAACATTTTCTTCTACTAACAGGAAAGTGATCAATCTTGGCAAGGATGTTCCGAAGGTGGTCACCTATAAAAATGTTCAAATGGTTCCGGTCTGTTGTATAATTAGGTATCAGGCCTAGAGTTTAGATATTTGGTGTGTGGCTTTGTTTAGTATACCTCTACCAAGTTTGTTCAAATCATGACCCCTTGTCAAAATTGGCCCCGCCCCAGAGGTCACTCTATTTTACACGAACTTATATAGGAAAACCTTGAAAAAACCTTCTTGTTAGAAACCACAAGGCCTGGAGGTTAGATAGTTGATATGTAACATGGCCTAGTAAACCTCTACCAAGTTTGTTCAAATCGTGACCCTGGGGTCAAATTTGACCCAAGGGGTCACTTGATTTAACATAGACTTATATAGAAAAAATTTTAGAAAAAAAAATCTTCTTGTCAGAAACCACAGGGCCTGGAGTTTAGATATTTATTGTGTAGCATGGTCTAGTAGATCTCTACCAAGTTTGTTCACATCATGGCTCTGGGGTAAAAATTTGCACCGCCCCAGGGGTCACTTGATTTGACATAGGTTTTTAAATGAAAAACAAATCATGACCTGAGTCAAAATTGGCCCCACCCCAGGGATCACTTGATTTTACTAAGCCTAACGATACCAGGTGAGCGATTCAGGGCCAATATGGCCCTCTTGTTTTATTAATGCACAAACTCTTTTAAATCTTAATATATTTTTGTATGATAAAAAAAAAATACAAAATGACGTAAAAAAATAAATATATATATAATTCTCGTACATGACGTAAAACAAGTACGTCTTCAACTTTTGTAGAACAGAAATATCGTGTATTAGTTTTAACGTAATTAATTCTGACGTCAATATGTAACGTTAACACGATCTAAGTGACCGTTATCTAATTTCTGTCCTTTTAATATATAACAATTAACCAATAGATTAATCGTACATATACTGTGTAAAAATGAAAAAGTGTTTTGCTTCTCCTGAAAAGTTGTGATTTTATAAGTTACAAGGTTTTGGCCGCCTACCGACGATATTCACCATATGCTGCATATGTCTGTGGTTACGAGTTACAGTCTGTATACATGTCAACTGGATGGGAGCACTTTCTGTAAAACTATGTGCGTTTAATTTAAAATTCAGATTCAAGATTTAAATAATTTAATTAATGTCTTTTTTTCAGATACAGCAACCAGTGGGGTTTGTTGTGTATGATCAGGACCATATTTAATTTATAGAACATTTCTGGTATGATGTAATATATTTAGCCAATGGACTCCCATAAACATAAATGAATTTTAAATTCAATTCCGAAAAAATATAGATCTAAGTCCCTCTTTAAAATTGTCTTAAATATATTACTCAAAATATGACAAGGGTCAATTAACAGGACTGTAAAATGATTAAACACAATGACTGAAAACATCTTACCTAAAACAACCATATACTTTGTAGAAGAGTCATCTTTTTATATATTTTTCACCAATTCGTCCCAGGTTTGATTCCTGGTCACGTGAGAGGGTTAAATGATCGCCCGTGCAGGCACGTGGGTTTTCTCCGGGTTCTCCGGTTTCCTCCCACAATAATGACCACATATGCCGATATCAGAGCCAACGAGACTGATTGATATATGTTGTGAGAACTTGTTTCGTAATCGATGTAAAATAAATAAAGTTTAAGCTAAATTTTATTTTCACACACTATATATCGTGTGCTCAAAATCTACCAAGTGGCATGGAGAGATGTGACATGTGTCCTATTGGCAAGAATGAGGGTACTGTCCTTCACGTTGATAAGACTGTTAATATCTGAGTAGAGATAAATATTTAGTCAACTGTGTAAAATGAGATGCAACACGACATAACGCGTAACTGTAGGAGGCGTTTTCTGGAAGATCACAAGGTGACTTTTCGACCTTTGCCATGTTCTGACGCAAAATTAGCACGGAACTCACGGTTACTAACAACTGAAAACTCTTGACGGCCTTATGTCTGTCACAAATATGGAACATAGCCTTATTAATCAGGTAGCTGGCAATTCTGCCCAGTGCGTTTAGCAGTATAATATTAAGGTCACAAAAGGTAATCTTTTTGCATATATATTCATTTTCTATTGAAGATCATATAAAAAGTACAGTTAACCCTGAGTGACGTCATCAGCGATTCGCCCCGAAAGGATAGATAATACAATCAGGACAAGAAAAGCCTTCAAGACCTAGTTGTAGGTCTTTGATAATACAGAGCTGCAGATTTTTTTCATGAAATGGGTATTTACCCTATGACTTTTAAATGAAATGGGTATTTACCCTATGACTTTTAAATAAAATGGGTATTTACCCTATGACTTTTAAATGAAATTTAAATGAAATGGGTATTTACCCTATGACTTTTAAATGAAATGGGTATTTATCCTATGACTTTTAAATGAAATGGGTATTTACCCTATGACTTTAAATGAAATGGGTATTTACCCTATGACTTTTAAACGAATTGGGTATTTGTGCAATTCAAATGGGGTTTTGACAAAATGTGAATTGGGTATTCTTTATATTTTGTAATCAACTTCCAACATTTTAATTGAGTTTTCAGGAATGATTTTGCTTTTTGTTACCCCATGATTCTACAAGTGATTGCTTTTATGTAAATACTAAAATACCCTGCTTATCTGTTACTCTGATATTACGTACATGCATTTTTTATTGTTTAGGTCTTATGTTTGTGTGTGTGTGGGGGGGGGGGGCTGTTTTTTTTTTTATCTTTCTAGCCATTATAATATAGAAAATATAAAAAAAGAAAAAGATGTTTATTTCTTAAGTCAATATCCCTTAGGGCCAGGTGACGATATACGTCATGTATGAACAGTACATGATGTAATATAGGGACACACAAACACACATAATCTGCTTTAAATTTGACAACGCATACATAAATATATTAATTAATTGACCAGTTGATATAAATTAAATAGATAATATTAATGCATATATTTAAGTAATATTATGAGGCCTGTTATAAATCGGGCATAATTATCATACACTTTTGCGGAGGAGGCGCTGATTCTGTACTGTATACATTTAGAACTCACATGTAATTCACATCCACACTCACATGTAATTCACATCCACACTCACATGTAATTCACATCCACACTTACATGTACATAAAACTTAAACACATCATATACAATATCAAATAACAAAATGTTTTATCTCGAAGGCTTTATATATAAACATCCAATTTCTAAATGGTATTTTCATTTTTTTTTATTTAAATAATTGAAGTTATTGCATGTTCTATCATACTTGATGGCTGATGCCATCTTTCAGTTTCCACAGCCAAGTTATGAGATGATAATAATAATATCTTTGACATTGTATTTCTAAATTTCGGTATAAACATATTTGATAAATAAAACTAAAACTCGTGTTCGACCATTTCCTTGTAAAGAATGCCCTATGTATGAATTTATTCATGATCCACGTAAAATAGATACATGTATTTAACAAGATGCATATTCTATTGGGTTTTCGTTATAAGCATGCATGTACTTTTCCGAATTTAAATCGAATAACTCTAATAATATTTCATCAAAAATAAAAAGCCGCAAGCTTGCGGCGTCTTCCTGAAAGTTTTTTTTAAAATGAAGCTGGTATATAGGTTTGGAAACACACATACACATATATATGAAAATAGAAACGGGCGCGTGTTTTTACAATGAACATGTTGTGGTGTTATGCACTTGTGGCAGTTCTAAATGAGTTAATACTGTTATGCCATGATGCCAGCATTTTCCAGACATCTGGTACAAGACTTGCTGAATTCGAGTGATTTGTCTTCGAGTATATTGTAAATATGCGACAGATAATAGCATATAATACGGAGTTGCACCTCGAAGTCTATCATAGGTTTTGCTTTTTGCTGAAATCGGACGCACAACAAACTTAAAGCGGTGCACGCAGCAGCCCACAAGTCTACATTCGAGATTATTGAAAAAACACCTCTGTACCCGTGCTAACCGTACTGGCGTGTTCGAATCACGATCGATTCAAGACAGACATACTATATATGTCAACGGAATCTGTTTAATTTCTTATTCAGTTTCGCTCAAGGAAGTTAGGAGGTTGCAGCTGAGTACGTAAATTATCATTATATCGTACATTGTATGGTTATTATTATTATTATTATTATTATTAATACAAGACCATTCATTAATGTGATATTGCACAATTTATTTTATTTGAGATATTATGATTTTATGTTGCATTTGTGAAATGCTTTTTGTTAGGTTGAACAATAGGAAATATAATGTATGAATTTTTTTATGAAATAATATTTCAAATTTATGGTAGCACGAAAAAAAATCGTAATACCAAATAATGTTTCGTTCATACGAAACAATAACACAATAATTGCGATGTATAGGAAAACTGTATAATGCAGCATCACTTTTTGGGTTCCGTACGGTTACATCTTCAGAGTGTGAATTTCTGTTTATGTTAATCTTTAATTGTTAATAAAATACATGCGATTGTTACGTGTTATTAAGTTTCTTTTTTTTTTCTTTTGGTAAGTTGTTTTGTCATAAATAAGGCACATCAAACATGCTATTTCTACAAAATAGTTGATTGAATGGATTAATGTTGGTACATACATACCTTTAAGTGTATACAAATACCGAATAATTAATTTAAACAAAAGAGATTATTTTTTATCTCTTACTATACATAAATATATCTGAAAATTGAGATCACGATTTGTATATTAGCATTGCATGATTCAGACGTGATCAGCATGGGCTACATGCTTTGCAATCAATCAATCTATCTATCTATCTATCTATCTATCTATCTATCTATCGGTCATGGTGGACTTGTTACTGTTATTGTAATAGTGATGATGATGATGATGATGATGATGATACCAGACAACCACGATACAGTGGTATACAGGTTATAGTGAGTTTTTATTTCCTTTCTTATTCTGAAATGTGAGGTTGTTGTGATGGACTTCACTGTTGCTGCGACAGTTTTTCAGTCATAACGATGTCCCTTGCAGCTGGAAGGCTGAACCTGTATGTTGAGGACGATTATAACGATGGTGTGTATGTTCATGTAAGTAAACATGTAAAACCTGTACAGAACAATCAGTGTCTCTACAAAATACTTCACTCGAGATATCCCCCCCCCCCAACTCTTGAACCGAAAGTGATGCAACAGAGATACTGACAACTGGCCCCACTACCTACGGTACCTCACATCTTTCTTTGAGATCATTCAAATGACTAAACGCTTCAATTACATCAATATTTAAACTTATTTTATTTTACAACGATTGGACAGAAAAAGAAATCGCTTATGAAAATGTCGTTGGAACTTGGCACTCCTGTTGGTATTGAGTGGTCGTGATGAGGGAGGAAGTCGGGGTGCCTGGAAAACAACATTTACATTGTGCATGGAATAAAGTTTTAAGTCACGTTTCTTGTTCTGTATCCATAAATTTCATAGACAAACCTCTCTTTTTGGACTAGCCAGGAAACAAGACACAAGCGGCTTACCAGTGCATGCGTTTGATTAATGATGTGACATCATTAATATTCGTCGATTTCGTGGAGGGTTTTCATCCATCAATATTAACTTCCATGAAAACTTATCTCTTATAAACATCTCACGTTTTCTAGAACATAGAAACCAACGCAATTCCCTATGGTACACAATCAACGAAATTAAATGTCAACGAAAATTAATGATTTTACAGCAGAAATTAAATATTTCATCTGAATCTGAATCGTTGTAGATCCCAATACTGGGTTTTACAGGAGCTCCGCACTATTGGCGGTGGCTCTTTAAGGCATTTTTGAATGCCTCAACAGAGCCAGCATGCACTATATTATCAGGGAGATGATTCCAGTGAATCACAGTGTCCACAAAGAATGAAATTTCATATTTAGAGTTTGATGATGGTATTTCCAGACCCTTTGAATTTTTGCAAATGCGTTTTTCTAAAATATTTGATATTTCGCAACCATTATTATTACGGCTTTCCGCAAACCTGCGGAAAACGTATAGGGTTTGTTATGTTTCTTCTTATTATTATTATTATTCCTCATTTTCCAACCAAATCCAAGAGTTAATTTCAGTATGTTGCCAGTGTCTGAGGAAAATGAAAATTAAATTGCCTCGACAAAAACGTTCAAATTTTTAAATTCTATCATTTTAAATTTTCAAAGACGTCAAACGACGTCAGATTTGACGTCAGCATCAAAAGTTTGTTCGCGCTCTGGAGCCTTTATTTTTTTGTCGTTTTATCTTGATATTTTCACAGAAGAAGTATGTTATGATGTAGATGTGCACCTTGTCTTTCAAATTTTCAAATTCGAAAAATTTAAGAATTTATGGCAAAACCGAGTTTCGAACTTTGGTCCTAAAACTATTATTTAATGTTACAAAGGCTACTGATGAGATAGAAGCATGAAAATTGGACAGCTTATTGGCCCAGAGGTCTACTTTCTTTTCTCTGAAAGATTTCCTTTTAAGTCACGTGGTTATGACGTCATTTAAAAAGCAAAATCCTATTTTTTCAAAGATTTCTCTGGCTCTGGCATCATGCATTTTAAGTCAATTTTAATAAAATTGAAATTACAGTAATAAAAAAGTATCTCTTTATACATTCAATCATTTTCAATTTTCATTGGCGTCATATGACGTCAGATTTGACGTCAGCTTCAAAAGGTTGTTCGCGCCATAGAGCCTTTAATTTTGGTCCAATTATCTTGATATTTTTACAGAAGATGTATTTTAGGATCTAGATGTGCACCTTGGCATTCAAATTTCCAAATTCTAAAATGTTAAGATTTCGTGGCAATACCGAGTTTCGAACTTTGGTCCAAAATTTAAATTTAAATGTTACAAAGCGCCCTGATGCGTTAGAAGCATGAAAATTGGACAGCATATCGGCATAAAAGTTTACATTCTATTTTCTGAATGATTTTCTCTTAAGTCACGTGGTTATGACGTCATCAAAAAGTCAAAAAGCATTTCTTTTTAAAGTTTTCTCTCGCTCTGGTATCATCAATTTTGAGTCAATCTTAATTCTATCTTCAGTATTCATACAGTTAAAATTGAAATGATCCGTACTGCAAAAATTGTTTGTTTTGTCACGTGATTATGACGTCATGCATACTTAAGCAAGAATTATTTTAAAAAAATCATATAAAATCGCCAATTAGACCAATGAACTTAAAATTTTCAAGAATGTCGAAACTTCGTACGTTCATAAGTCTTTGAAAATTTTAAGTGATTACGTCATCAAACATGTCAGATATTAATGTTTACTGGAATGCCTACTTAAACATATGAAAACAAACCTGTTCGCATTCTCGAAGATATTTTTTCTGGATTAATAGAACGTTAGCTGAACGTGTCATTCCAAAAAGGATACTTTTCTTTAGTCACTTGATTTTGACGTCGTTGAAATATTAAAATCATTTATTTCAATATATATTCGCGCTCCAGCGTCATGAGTATTGATGCCAATCTTAAGCATACCTTAAGAAATTTATGTTGTACCACTTGTTTATGACAACATTGATTTGTAAGCAAAATATATTAAAAAGATCAAAAGATTGGACATATTAACTTTAGATAAGTAATATTGCCGTATCTTAACATGCGCAAAAAGTCAAGAAATTTCAAGTGATTACGTTATCAAACATGATTTATTCATGTTTTTTCGTAAAAGGGCTTATTCATGGAAATATATTAATTTGAAGAAAGAAACGAAAGTGGTCATTGTGTTGGTTCAGCAAGATCCGATTGTTCTTTTGCAGTAAAAAGTGCCTGTGTTGAATAATGAATTGTGATACGTTTTTGAGTTAATGAGTCGCATTTACGATGAATTAGTATAATTATACTAGAGCCAGAAAACCCATACTGATATCTTATTGCATTTGTTATCACGGCTTTCCGCAAACCTGAAGAAAATGACAAATACATGTAATTCTACCTATCGATTTTTTTTATCTTTTCTAAAGGTTTAACGGTTTCTTTTTCTAAATCTGTAAAATAAGGAAATATATAAAGCAAATGAATTGTTGAAAGTTTCAAGATGTTTATAACGTGTATTACATAAAAATAAGAAATTATTTTCATGATTTTGCTTACACCTCTGCCTTTGTTTCCATCTTTTTTTTGGCAAATGTAAAAAACTCAATCAATTTCAAGGTTGAAAGTCATGGATTTCAAAGAATTGTTTTTTTTTCTTTTTTACAATTTCAATTATGTGGATCAAATTGCAATGATTATTTGTTAAGTCATATGCTTACGAAGAAATAGATATTAAATAAAGAATAAAAAAACAACTTTTAAAATCGAGTGAATAACTTAAGAAAACAATTTTTGAGGATAGTATGATCTTAAAATTTTCCTGTTTTTATTTTCTGAATGATAGTAAACGGTTGTGTAATCATATATATGCTTTCTCAATATCTTAAGAAGATGAAAATAAATGGAAAAAAAGATTTAAAGCTTTTTTTAAACATATTTATATATAATTTATGATAATGATGATTTACGTATTTAATCTTACATTATAATGCATCATTATTCCATTTCTTTGTATTAATTTATATATTCAATACCCTTCAAAATAAGCAAACGGAAAGCCGCTTCGTTTGTATCTTAAACAAACGACTTCTAGTTTTTGTTGTTTTTATTGTCCTTTTAGGTCTGGTGAATTTCACAAAAGCTGATGTTGGCAGTGCTGGAACTAACCCCTCAACCACCTTGTACATTAATATTAATCTGAGGATTAGGCGTCTGTCTTGTAATGTACCAATTCAAGTTCTTGTTTCATTTTTATATTGTCCCTGGTGTTCTGCTTTTATAATCTCTTTTTATGAATCTTACCGCCCTGTTTTGGATTCTTTCTATTTTGTCTAAACTGTCTCTCTGGTAGGGTTCCAGATGGTAGCCCCATATTCCATTATTGATCTTACTAGTGTAATGTTGGCTGTTTTTCTACAGGTCTCTGCTACATTTCTGAGATTTCTTCTTAAAAAGCCTAAAGTTGAATTTGCTTTTTTGCATACCTTGATGATATGTTGAGATTTGTAGTCCAAGATAGGGATTATTTTGTACTTCCTGCATTATGTGGTTATTTAGTTATAAAATCTTTTTTTTTTTTTTTGTTGATTGACATGATATAGCATTTTTTCGCGTTGAATTTCATGCCCCAGTTTGTTGCCCATGTTACTAGGCTATTAAGGTCCTGTTGTAATTGGAGGTGATCTTGTTCTGATTTTATCGTTCTATATAGTAGGCTGTCATCTGCAAATAGTCTGAAAGAGGATTTTACTCTTTCTGGTAAGTCATTTATGTGGCACAAGAATAGGATTGGCCCTAATACTGTGCCTTGAGGTACTTCTGAGTCTACTGTTGTTTCACTTGATTTTTCACCTTCTACTATTCATAAAATGTTGTTTGTTTTTTTTTAATAAAGAGGCCAGCTTAAATCACATGGACTAAGCTATTAAAGGGGATTGGGGTGGGGGTCTTAAGATTCCCTAAGTTAAAAATGGGATAGGTGGAACTTTTGACTACTCGGTATTTTCAGGGTAGTGTTTAGAACCAGGAATACTGCCCTGTATATATAGAGATCCTGTTAGAACCTAGGGGATTTTAAGAGTACTTCTTTTCTTGTAAGGGTTTTGACACCCCTCTCATTTTCAGCTAGGGGCTTTTTAACACCTATTCACATGTGTACAATGGTCGGGGACTTTGAATCTAAGGGATTTTGACAAACTCATAAGTGCAATGTTAACAATGAGCCTAAGTGTCATTAGTACATGGTGTTGTTTTTTATGTATTAACAATTTAATTACAGTTGTATGTAGTCACTGTCTGCAAACTACTGTTACTCATATGCACATTGTATTTAAAAGAACCATTATTAGGAAAAATAAATGTTGTCGACACTACTGGTTTGCTTTGTTCAAATTGCAGTCACATCAATGTCACAGTTAAAGACAAGTAACTTCACATTTAGGACACTAATGGGATGGCTTGAGCCTATGTCCATAGACCTGGGGGTCATTAGTTTGATATCTAGCCACACATACCAACATCATTCAACATGGAACTGCAAGACCTTCCTTGCACATGACACTCAGTATATTAAGCTAGTTCAAAGTTGTGGTATGATGCCACATGTCACTGCAATATCAAGCTATTGACAAGTGACATCACACAATGAACTCCCCAATATGGGGTGGACTCTCTCATCACTCAGCTGACAGCACCTGTGTTTTTAATTTGAGGCAGGTGTGTAAAATTCCACTTGCTCACCCTGGCCAGTGAAAATCAGTGCCAGGTAAGTATCAAATCAGAACACTTCTTTGTAATTTTCTGGATTTTACTACCTCAGATATTGGAAGGGCTAAGTGGCTTGAATGACTTTTTGTAAGTTTACATCCCTGTGTAAACTTTAGAAGTTTCTTTAAAGTGTATCAGGACTGGTTTTATGTAACAATGTTTTAAAGATAAATAAGAACAATCCATTTAAAAAAACATTTTAATGTACAAATATCAAAATGAGAGAATAATATATTATCAGGAAAATATTGTTAACAAAGTGTAGGTAATACAAACGTACAGTCAGTCCCGTCAATTTCCTATTCACAATTAGATTTCCTTTCCTGAAGTATTAATCATACAAACAATTCAATAAGTTATTAATCTCATGACTTCTCCTGTTGAAATATAAACATTGTGTAGGATCCCTATCCAGCCCCATTACTTGCTGACAGCTGCACTGAGTTCATTAAATGACATTATTGTCTGACACTGCCACTGGTTCATTAAATGACATTATTATCTGACACTGCCACTGGTTCATTAAATGACATTATTATCTGACACTGCCACTGGTTCATTAAATGACATTATTATCTGACACTGCCACTGGTTCATTAAATGACATTATTGTCTGACACTGTCACTGGTTCATTTAATGACATTATTGTCTGACAGTGCCACTGGTTCATTAAATGACATTATTGTCTGACACCGCCACAGGTTCATTAAATGACATTATTGTCTGACACTGCCACTGGTTCATTAAATGACATTATTATCTGACACTGCCACTGGTTCATTAAATGACATTATTATCTGACACTGCCACTGGGTTCATTAAATGACATTATTATCTGACACTGCCACTGGTTCATTAAATGACATTATTATCTGACACTGCCACTGGTTCATTAAATGACATTATTATATGACATGGTCACAGTTCCCCAGCTGGCTACATATAGGATTTTCCTGATACATCAAACCCACAACCTCTGGATTCACAGCCAGGTATGTTACCACAGGACCACAACCCTCATGTCTATACAAGGTCATAGATAGACTTTCATATTTCTAACCAATATCTTGTTTTTGAATTTCCCACTGCCACAATTTCGGTTATATGGCGACATTCAGCTAATTACACAGAGTGTCTAGAGGTACCTAGTTAGAACTGACCGATCACAAGCCAGCTGGAAGACTTCCTCACATGAATAGTCCATGTGACCAGACTTGGACTCAAAACCCAGATGTGAGAGGCTGTGTGACTATAACCACTTGGCCACAGGGACCTCACTAAGGCAATCTGTTTATAATTCTTAATTTTGAAAATTAGCCATACTACTTTCCTTTCTGATTAAAAATAAAATTAAATAAATATAAAGCACTAAAGTATTAAATCTGATTATAACTGGTAAATACTATACAAACCTAAAAAACTGAAAAAATGTCAAGACAAATCCTAGTCAAGTTTGCCTCATTATCGTGCAATACGGAGTACTAGTGACAAATACATCCTAAAAAAACTTTTTGTTATGGACAGATGAAGGAATGTCTCATACAGAAAATCACATTATTACAACCAATACTTGTATTCAGTTCACCTACATTCTGGATGGAAACTGAGTTATGGTGGCCCTCAAATGCTCACCAGAGAACCATAAGCCTAATTTAAACAATTAAGCTGACTTTATTTTAACTGGTCCCTTAGGGTCCCCATTTTACACGGTATCAACCTTAGTTTATGAAGTATGGTAGAGGAATGGGAGGTGACCATTTGTGATAAATGTATAATTAAACTCTAACCACTGGTTTCAAGAGAAGATTTCTACATTTTTTAAAAATAAAATTCTGTTGGTTGCCATGTCAACTAGTGTTCTGCATGGATCAACAAGTTTTTAGGCTTTTTTAACTTTAGTAAAGGGCCAACAAGGATCATTCTACAAAGTTGTTTCAGAGATGTCTTGTTGACAACAGACAGCACTTAACAGACAAAAAGAGGGCCATGATGGCCCTGAATCACTCTGTTTTAAAAAACAATTTTAAATCTGGCCAGTTGTTTTGAAGGAGATGATCCCTGTATAGTTTTATCAAATTCTGTCCAGCAGTTTCAGATTTCGCTATATACATATAAGGCAAATTAGCCCCCCCACCCCCCTCCCCCCTTGAGACCATGTTTTTTTTTGGATCGAAAAAATTTCAGCAACTTTTGTGAAGCTTCACCCAAGTATCATCCCTGCCAAATTTAATCAAATTCTGTCCAATGGTTTCAAAGGAGATGTAGTTTAAAGATTTCACTAAATACATAAAAGGCAAATAAGCCCCGCCCCTGGCAGCCATGTTTTTTTTACGGATCGTAATAATTTTAGCAACTTTAGTGAAGCTTCACCCAAGGATCATCCCTGCCAAATTTAATCAAATTCTGTCCAGCAGTTTCAGAGGAGATGTAGTTTAAAGATTTCACTATATACATTTAAGTCAAATTAGCCCCGCCCCGGCGGCCATGTTTTTCCCCCAATAATTTTAGCAATTTTGGCTAAGAGTTACCCAAGGAACATCCTTACCAAAATATTTTGAAATCTGGCCAAAAGTTTTGAAAGAGATGATTTTAAAGTTTTCATAATTTTTTTCTTTTCGTTGCCATGGTAAACAGAGATCCACATGGATCAAGTTTATTTTAGCAATTTTTGTGAAGGTTCAAATTCTATCCAGTGGTTTCAGAGGAGATGTCATTTAAAGTAAATTGTTGATGACAGACAACGCAGGACGACGCAGGGTGATCACAAAAGCTCACCTTGAGCATGTTGTGCTTTGGTGAGCTAAGAAAAGTATCATATTTTAAGCAAATGTCTATTTACCTTTTATTAGATAAAAAGTAAAATCAATAAAGCACAAATGTAAGCCACCCAATGACACTCCTAAGCCTGCCACACAGTCAATGTACTTTCATCCATAATACAACCAGTCATGGTGGTACCTATATCTATAATTTGGAGGCAGCTCCTGCGTCCAAAAACCAGTACAGCTCTCCATTGGTTGGCTTCACCAGACATGCTGGCAGACTGGGGTCCTTCTGAATAAGTACACGCTAAAAGAACAAAATAAAACATGAGTGAACATTTAATTTAAGGTAAAGTCCCTGTATTGGTTCCGCTATATCTTGGACCACTTAACCTCTACCAAGATAACCAAGGTACCCTAATGAAACATTAGGAAACCTTGGTTATCTCTGTGAAAGGCCATGATGTCCGAAATGTAGCGGAACCATTACAGGGACTTTACCTTTAATGACACTTTATTTAATCAAACAGATAGTATCAGATTAAAAAGTACATTTTTTTCTACATTTTTCTACCACACAACATGAAATATATGTTGTTATTCTGAGGCTTTTAAAAGTTTACATGTAATGTGTCAGTAAGCCAGGTTAAGAACATAAAAAATAATGTCAAATAATAACAAGAGCACCGCAAAGTGTGGCTATATACGCCTGAAGGTACTGCAATGTGAAGAGCCCTAGAATGTAGTATAGTACAATATTGTTGTCAATCATCCCAGAGGAGGAAAACTATCATAATATTGTGTAAACATGATCAAAGCCCCTCTTAAGAATAAATGTATCGCAATGAACAAGTTAACTGGGTACATCCAGGGTCTCTTGATATTACATCTAGAGAGACTTTGGTACATTTTAAACAAATCCCTGCAGTAGAGTTGAGTCCACATGAATCTGCCAATAGTACCCTATACAAGAAAAGTTAATAGACAAAATATTGAATTCCACCAACCATCTTAGCGCAAAGTAAAACTTAAATACTTAATGGCAATTTCTCATTAGTTCTGTTTCTCTAATATAATACCCAAGTATTTCATATCTTAACAATTATTGTTAGTTATTAAGATAATAATTGATTTCAGCTTAGTCGTGTACTTAAATATTTCATAAGTAGTAATGATAGAATATCTACCTAGTTTAAGTAATGAAGTATTACTTAGCGCTATTAAAGTATTATTGGTGGAATTTGATCCTGATCTGTGTGTTCTGACTCGGCTTTGTTTGCCAATACATCAAAATGATTCTAAATGAGGTAAAGGGTTAAGCTGAAAATTGTTGTCTTATTTAGATTTTCTTTTATGAAATACCGCTCCCAGTGGTCGTGTGATTAGAGCCTCAGCTTCGGGAATGGAAGGTTGTGGGTTCGATCCCCGGCCACGACATACCAAAGTCGTTAAAAATGGTACCAGTATAGCTCCTTTGCTTGGCGCTCATTATATGAGGGTAGCTGCAGAACTGGTTGGTCCAGTGTCAGGATAATGTGACTGGGTGTGGTATCATGTCACATGTCTATGGCGTGATAACTCCAGTGTAGCAGTACATTTGTACTATATCTGTCTCAACTTCAAGCAGACATCGCCTCCAAATGACTGAAATACTGTCAGTGGGACATTAAACCAAAACAAGAGGGCCACGATGACCCTGAATTGCTCACCTGATTATAAATGAGCAACATATGTTGCATTTTTCATACTGACCTGCTTTTTGACCCCACACGACCCAACTTCAAACCAAACATTCTGACTAAGTTTCATGAAGATTGGGCCAAAAATGTGGCCCCTAGAGCGTTAACAAGGTTTTTCTAAGATTTGACCTCATGACCTACATTTTAACCCCACATTACCAAAATTAAAACTTGTCCAAGATTTTATGGAAACATACATTCTGACTAAGTTTCATGAAGATTGGGCTAAAAATATGGCATCTAGAGTGTTAAGCCAAATTGTTGACAATGCACGTCGCACGATTGACGAAGGGTGATCACAAAAGCTGACCTTGAGCATGTTGTGCTCAGGTGAGCTAAAAACAAACTTTTATGAAAAATGGTGTTTGTACGATTATTTTCTTGGGTATAACATCCCACAGACAGTATTGTAATTATTTGGTGACTATGTCAGTCTCTGCCTCACTGCCATATCATGCAGTAGACAAGTGACATGAAACCTCAACAAAAATTATTTCACCTGGAACTACCCTTATGTACAGAGTGCGAAGCAATTAAGGTTTACAAACAGGGATCAAACCCATACTCTCTTCGTTCCTAAGATGATGCTCCAACCCTCCCTCCAACATGACCTGGCATATCATGGAGTATCTTGTGAGAATCATTAAAATACAATCATTATTTGTTAATTTGTTCAAAATTTAAATCAAGTGTCAAAAAAGAGAACATCTATGTGCGGATGTTAGCTATCTGATACATACGTGTATCATGTCAGCTTTTCCAGCCCCACATGAGGTGAAGACGGCACAACGACAGTTGTTGACCACAGGAAGGGTCATGGTCACTCTGCATGGGGGAGGTTTTGGACTGTCTGATATCGCGGCGATGATCTTATCTTTCTCCTGTAGAAGATAAAACAGGAACAAATTACAAGGTCTATCACTGAAGGTGAGTCTGTGGCCTTGTAGCTGAAATAGTGAACAGGAAGCCTAAGTTCTAAGTCATTTAAGTATAAGATTCTAATTTTAAGAAGTTACTAATTTATAGGATAGAAAAACATTTCACTGCTTGTGACCTTGACTCTGCAGGGCTCAAAATTAACACTTGCATTTCGGCAAAATGCGAGTTGAAAATGAAGTTTA
>CM037781.1:73059080-73109080 GCA_021229015.1 Solen grandis | reverse complement strand
GATGGATATATAGTTCAGACACCATTTGTTGTTTTTTCTCAGTATTTTTTTCCAGTGTTCCAACACTGTGTCTTCTGTTACTATATTTGAGTTGTTGAGCATCACCTAGAGACATTTTCATTTTGTTTTCAGTACCAACACTGGTTCTGCAAGGTTCACAGTTTTTGTTTTGTTCTCCAGCATTTTGTTCATGCTTGTGTCCCCCAGCCATGTTGTCCATGTGTCTGCTGCAACCCCTCCCTCCTTCCTACCTGTACACAAAGTCTGATCATTCAACTTGAATCTGAATTTTCTATATTGTACATGCTTATACTAGGTTTTATACAATAGATACATTTTCCTTGTTAACTTAATTAACAAACTGGAAAGGTACATTGGAGAAAAAATCCATCAAAATCAAAGACCTACCACATTTTTAGTTGGAAATATCAAAAGCCATAGACCTACTTCATTGATAGTAGGGAATGAAAATATAAAAAAAAAAAGATCAAAGCATACCGTAGTTATGTATTTTGATATACCTACATACGAGAAGTTGGGGCAATATCGAAATCATGCTAGTTGCATCCTGTTCAACACTCACATTTCATGAAGACAAGGTAGGGCTGGGGGTATTAATAACCTTTAGTGACAAATCTAGCTTTTATTTTTCAAAAATAAGATATAAAACGTATTTAAATGATTATTATTTTATTATTTTTACTTGACGAGAAAGTTCCAAGATATTTTTCCCAACTCCCCACATACCGAAAACCAAACTACATTGCCATCTCTGCATGTTACTGGTTTGCCATAATCAGATTCCCTCATACAGTTGTATCTTATGACAAAGATTTCTGTTTTTAATTTTGCTCTCCTATAAACCCTTGTTACAACTTGATCTACATCCATGCATATATAGAACTTAATTCTATTCCATTCAGCATCTGCCATTATCTTTCTCTGCTTCATGTAAACTAATAAGAAATGTTTTAAACTGCATTTTGTGCATTTTGATGTCAATCTAGTTAACATTAGACAACCGTAATGTTATAAATGTATGACAGTTTATTGCTTGTGTAGTGATTTGTTTGTGTTTTGACCATAGATTGAAGTGAGTTAATTGTTTGTTTAGTTAATATTTGTCTCAGTAGATTATATCCCCCTGCCTACCACATGGTGAAACTGTTATCACATGGGAGGCATATGTCCTCATATACTGGAGTGGAGAATGAATATAGATATACTTTAACCCTTTCCCTCATAGAGGAAACCATGAAAAGACCTTTGGAACAGCATAAAACCAGATCATACTCACAGGCTGATCAGGTTTTATGCTGTTCGCTGCTCCTCAGTGGTCTGGAAATGAGGATTTTGTAATTAAATTTGGTAAGGTTTAACTGTGTTTTTCTGCAGATCAGGCTTTATGTGGTACCTATTGAGTGCGTCAAAATGAGTCTATATGAGGGAAAGGGTATATTCCCTGAGGTGAGGACCTTTGTTGGACGGGTCAACAAAAAATTCTGTCCTTTAAAATTAAATCGATATCGTCTTGGCGGGCATTGGGTGTCCAGTCAGGTTGACCTATTTTTTTTTAAATCTGCTGTAACTTCTATGTCCTTTATTAAGTTGCTTAAGTGGATAGACCTTTACATTATGCAGTTGACCTTGTGACCTTGACCTTTTTTTGATGAAGAAAGCAATGTCTGGACAGAAAAACCAGGTTTACCTTTTGGGTAATCTGCCATAACTTCTATGTGCTTCAATGGATTGCTTCAATATTTGGACAGTTGCTTAAATGGATAGACCTATTTATTATTCAGAAGACCTTGACCTTTTACTACACCTGCATTTAATGACCCCCCCCCCCCCCATATAAAACAGTCCATAATACCATCAGGTCTTTATGATCCTGCTTCACAAAGTAAAGTGACTTTTCCCGCTCATCTTACTTTACATTTCACTTGTTAAGTTTTACAAGGGTGTTCATCACCTTCAGTGATAGCTCTAGTGTTTTTGTTAAAGAAAAATAAAGCCAGAATGTTTAGCACATCCATTAAAAATACCTGTCTCCTTGTTAGTCAACAATGAAACATCATATGACTACTGTGTTCTGTTATGTGTGAATTAGAACTCTGGTACTACAGTCTTGGCCTCATGAGAGAGAGAGAGAGAGAGAGATGTGGGTGGGTTGACTTTATTAGGGAACCTCTAGATGATTAAGGATTTAGATATTTTATTCAATTTATTAAGACATTGATTTACATTTCATTTGCGCATTGTCTGATTTGCAAATTCATGATTATGGCAATTAAAACCAGTAGTGGCAATATAAAAATGTTAGTGGCAACTGAAAATGTAGTGAAGATTGGTATGTATGTTGAAATATGTTATTTAACCCTTTCCCTCATATAGACTCATTTTGACGCACTCAGTAGGTACCAAATAAAGCCTGATCTGCAGAAAACCACAGTTAAACCTTACCAAATTTAATTAAAAAATCCTCATTTCCAGACCACTGAGGAGCAGCGAACAGCATAAAACCTGATCAGCCTGCGAGTTACTCGCAGGCTGATCTGGTTTTATGCTGTTCGCATAGGTCTTTTCATGGTTTCCTCTATGAGGGAAAGGGTTAATTAGTTGACTGGTCTAATTCATTTTTGGCACATTGATTTCTTAGCTCTTTTGATGCATCCAGTTAGTATGAGCTTGTGTACTTACATATCCTTTACAACCTATATAGGACATGACCAATGTAGTCTGTGTAAATCTAGCTCAGCCAGCAAGTTAACTTGAAGGCCAAGTTACATACAGGCTAAGTTACATACAGGCTGAATTGCTTACAGGCTAAGTTACATGCAGGCTAAATTACTTACAGGCTAAGTTACATATGGGCTAAGTTACATACAGGCTGAATTACTTACAGGCTAATTTGGATACAGGTTGAGTTACTTACAAGCTAAGTTACATACAGGACAAGTTATTTTCAGGCTAAGTTTCATACAGGCTGAGTTACTTTCAGACTAAGTTACATACAGGCTGAGTTACTAACAGGCTAATTGCATACAGGCTAAGTTACTTGCAGGCCATTGCATACAGGTTGAGTTGCTTTAAGAAATAAGAAATTTGAAATTTCAGGAAATGCCACTTTGAAGACAGTTTAATAAAATTTTAAGAACTAAAATATTATTTCATTTGGATGTAGCATTTATCTGGTATTCCATGCTGTTAAATATAACAGGTCTTATTTTGTTGTTCTTCAAGATTTTATAAGATGTGATAATTTTATATCTTTCTGTGGTCAACAGTGCTCGGTATGGTAACTGGCACAAGGACAAAGGTCAGAGTAACTACAAGAGTGGGCCACGTCTCATGATCTTCATCATCGGAGGCGTGTCTTACTCAGAACTGAGGTGTGCGTACGAGGTCACCCAGGCCATGAAGAACTGGGAGGTATTAATAGGTGAGTCAGCCCTTCACAATAAAGGGGAGGTGTCAGCCCTTCACAATAAAGGGGAGGTGTCAGCCCTTCACAATAAAGGGGAGGTGTCAGCCCTTCACAATAAAGGGGAGGTGTCAGCCCTTCACAATAAAGGGGAGGTGTCAGCCCTTCACAATAAAGGGGAGGTGTCAACCCTTCACAATAAAGGGGAGGTGTCAACCCTCCACAATAAAGGGGAGGTGTCAGCCCTTCACAATAAAGGGGAGGTGTCAACCCTTCACAATAAAGGGGAGGTGTCAACCCTTCACAATAAAGGGGAGGTGTCAGCCCTTCACAATAAAGGGGAGGTGTCAACCCTTCACAATAAAGGGGAGGTGTCACCATTCACAATAAAGGGGAGGTGTCAGCCCTTCACAATAAAGGGGAGGTGTCAACCCTTCACAATAAAGGGGAGTGTCAGCCCTTCACAATAAAGGGGAGGTGTCAACCCTTCACAATAAAGGGGAGGTGTCAACCCTTCACAATAAAGGGGAGGTGTCAGCCCTTCACAATAAAGGGGAGGTGTCAGCCCTTCACAATAAAGGGGAGGTGTCAGCCCTTCACAATAAAGGGGAGGTGTCAGCCCTTCACAATAAAGGGGAGGTGTCAACCCTTCACAATAAAGGGGAGGTGTCAACCCTTCACAATAAAGGGGAGGTGTCAGCCCTTCACAATAAAGGGGAGGTGTCAGCCCTTCACAATAAAGGGGAGGTGTCAGCCCTTCACAATAAAGGGGAGAGTGTCAGCCCTTCACAATAAAGGGGAGGTGTCAGCCCTTCACAATAAAGGGGAGGTGTCAGCCCTTCACAATAAAGGGGAGGTGTCAACCCTTCACAATAAAGGGGAGGTGTCAGCCCTTCACAATAAAGGGGAGGAGTCAACCCTTCACAATAAAGGGGAGGTCAATACTACACACTACTTTATAATGTGAATAGCCTAAATAACACCATCCATGTCACGGACCCCTGGTCAGGATGACCCATTTAAGAAACAATTGAACTCATTGGGTTTTAATTACAATCAGTTGAATATAATGCAATATAAACTTGGTTTTGAATCCTCAAATGGAATTAAAATGGATTTGGAATGTTTGTCATACAATTGAATTACTCTGATTTCAACCATTGTAAATATAAAATACAAGATTTGCTAAAATCAGATTTATTTTTAGTGGGACAGTAAAGCAAGGTGTCTGTTTCTTGTCTGGAGGTTATGTTTTAAGATTGGCCACAAAATCTTTTTGATTCTTCTATCAAATTAATGTGACGAAGCTGTTAGACGCTTGATCAAGCTTAGTGTCCAGTGCTGGTTCATCCAGGTTTAAGAAAAAATAAACACCACTAAATGACGAAAGTTGCTGTAAAATAGCATATAACTCTATCAAAACAAATAACTCAAATAAAAAGGAAAGCAAATAATTAAAATAAATTGATTATACAGACCTACAGTTCTGATAAAGGGAAGGTGTCTGTGGTAAATAAATGTTTTGGTTAAAACTATGAATTTTAAGACATTTTCAGAGGAAGACGCCAGTCAATGGCCCCTGATAGAAAGAAGCCATGCCATACAAAACCTGTCACCTGTATCTACTTCCAGGTTCAACCCACATTCTGACCCCGGAGGGTTTCCTGAGTGACCTGCGTGAACTGAGTAGTTCTGTATAGCTGCCCACCCAGCCTTGACGTAGGACGCTGTGAGCCGCGCCATGTGGATGTGGACCAGTCATAACACCTGGACTGTGTTCATGTTGTTCTCTGACTACTGCTCTCTCTTCCAGTCTCCGCCAGAACCAGTCAACATTGGCAGTTACCCAAGGAACAAATTTTGGTTGTGTTTATTAAAAAATATGAAATATTTTCGTTCAAGGAAAATCTTTGAAGGTAGAATGTGAATTTCAAAGTTTAATATTTCTCCATCAATAGAGTTTGAAGAATATTCATGGATTGATATTGTGTGCCAAAGAATTAACAGTAGTAAAACAGAGAAGGAAAGCTTCCTGTGCCCTTACTAATTCAGAAATATGTCTGCATGGTTTTCAGTTTAAAAAAAAAAGGAAAACGCAGAGAAAACAAACATGTACAAGTGAAATGTACACAGTTTGACAAAATATATAAGACTTCAGACACTGTGAGTGAAAACAGTAGAGAGATGAATTCACTGTCCAGTTAAACCTCTGGGCCAGGTCAGCGGGAAAGTTAGAGATGTGTTTTCTCTTGCATTTTATACTGAGTGTTGTGTTAACATCAGGCTAGCAATAGGACAGTTCCATATGCATTTTCATTCTAGATGTTATACTCAATATGCATGATACTGTTGATATTGTGACTTTATATTTATGTAAATCTGACTAAAATAGAACAAACAATGAACTGTACATCAGGCAAGGGATGAGAGCGAAACTATGCTAAGTGCATATAAGTATATAAGTACTTAGCCTAGTTTTGCTCACACCCCTCATTCTGTACTTATACATACCGTGATCACATTTGTGATTTGGATGGACTTAACATGCAGTATTATGGCTTTCAGAATTAATCACATAGCATCTTTATGGCTTCTAACATGAAAAGCTGTCATGTTTCATTAGAACTTCCTTTAACTTTGATGCCTATATTTCTTATGTAGGTAACCATGGATTTACAAGTTTACTATAAGTAATGTGAATACTGCATATCATTGTTGAGAAGATTATGTGTTTTATGTTTGATTTTTCACCTCAAAGTAGTTTTACTCATTAGAGTATTTGGAAAGGGCAATTGGCAGTGTTTTTCATCAATACAGATTTTCACTGTTTTTGATCTCATGTTATAAATAAGTAGCAAGAAGCATAAAACATGAACAGCCAGAAAGTTTGTTGCAAGCTGATCTTGTTTTATTCTAGATGTAGGATTATTTTTCAATTAAAGGGTCCATTTATCTAATCTAGTTGGTACCGCACTGTCTTTAGTCTGTTACATGTCATACACACATAACATCAACTGGCTGTTTATTATCTAAACGTAATGGCAGAACGGTGCAACATGATTTTAGTTTAAAATTGTCTGCTGTACTATTCTATATAAAATAATGGAGTGATATATACATATATTAATTAAATTTAAAAGGCCTTAAAGTTATATTTCATGTATATCAGATTCATTATTTACAATTATCAGTTTTGTTACATACTTCTTTAAATATGAACATATGGTAAGTACTCTTAGATTTGTATAAGTATCATGTCACATAACCTGCAGCCTTGAAAAATAATGCCAAAATCAAATTTTACAGAAATATACAACTTCCATATAAACAATTAACATGGCGCCAAAACGCCCCGAAATGAATATGCATATCGGTTTAATCAATGAAAAACTGTACAATCCTCCGACAAACAAATGCACGTGAATCTTGCTTTCAATAGTTACCTTAGTTCAACAACCTCCGACAAACATTCGGGGCGTGGCTATACCTGTTTTGGTGTCAAGTTAATTATGATGAGATTGCTCTGGAAATGTATTATCTATGACACAAGCTATTTCTGGTGTATTGTCTATCACTAGCTATTATCTGTGTACTGTATGTCACTAGCTATTTCTTGTGTACTATATTTATGTAAACAGACTCAGATTTGCCTTCTCCAATGGGACCAATTGCATAATTTTGTCTTTCATATATGTAGAGTCGAGGAAATTAGACCTGTAATGTTTATTGTGTGTATTTCATGTTGATCCTCTGTACTACAGACTGGACATATACAGTAAGCATTTGGTGTCTAGACAAACAGTATGTATTTTCTGTTTCTTATTTATAACATGTGTAATGTACATATAATATTCAGTTAATGACGGTTAGTGCAATATAGTTTGAATACATTCTTACCAATATTTACTCCCTTTTTTCCTACTTTTTCACAGGATTGAGAGTGTGTGTTAATTAGATGAGTTTGTATGCATTTGTTTATGACTCTTTAGGAGAGTTTGTTTGTGTTTTCTACAAGGTAGTTGCTCGATGTGAAGAGAAGAGCAACTGGAATTGTTAAAACTATAAATTGAGTTAGTCTGATCTGGTGTCTGACCTTGTTGTTGTTGGAGACCATCTGATAAGCCTAAATAAGACATGAAGCCATAGTTACCAGTTGATGAAATCTTTGGTTGATATCCAGTCAACCTCACATGATTATAAACATGATAACCAGAACAGTTGTTACTATTACTCTGTGGCCATTTCCATGAATATGTACACACCTGGCCACAAATACAAAACTCGTGTTGTCAGTCAGTTTTTAAGATTATGTAGAGTAATTTAGAACAAGATAAGAGAAAGAAAATTGATGTCAAGCAGATAAAAAACTTGATTGAGCTTTTGTAAAGAGTGAAAAAAAACTGTACCAGGAACCAAATAAAGGTGTTTTGTATGTTTGTGTAATTTTGTGCTTTCATGATATAGGTTTGGTTTCTATGCAACATTTGTGCATGAATGCATCTGGATTGTTATTAATAGATATGGTGGGATGCAAATTAAAGCAAATGGCATTGGTGTTAGTTGATACTTTGGAGGGGTGTTTGACAGTTAGGCATCTTTATTTTTGACCTGGAGTTGAAGATATTCATTCTGTTTTCGTTTGTAGACAACTGCTTTCTTCTGTGTTAAAATAATGTCTAAATATTTGTGGTGATTTATTAAAAAAGAAGAGAAAAAATAGGGGAAGGACATTCTGGTATTTTTGGTTTATAATATAGAGATTTTCTCAAGAAAAAAGCTGAGGTTAGAACTGCTTAGAATTTTGTTAAAAGTAGTGAAACATCGAAAAATAATTTATTATACATTTTGACCTTGTTTAATTTTTCATATACAGGTGTAGTCATGGAAACAAGATGGACAGCAGATATAAGATGGAAACGAGACTGCTTTGCTGTGGCACATTTATCCAATTTATTTTTTAACTATTTTATCATGTCATTATAGAAACGGCTTAAATGTGTGTGTGTTTATCTCCTGTTGACACGGAACAATGTTTTCACATTGATGATACTAGCACATGCGACATGTATTACTGTTTTACTCTATACATCTATATAGTGATCAGTGTAGATCAACTTACTTCTTTTGTCCCATCTAATTCCTTTCTGTGTTATTGTTAATTGTTTCCTGTACATGTTGTAAAAACAATTTAATTTTTTTAAATTATATGAAGTAAAGATTTTATGTTACACTGCACAATATGTTGTTTTTCTTGTTCTACCTGTATGAAGTTCTCTCGGTATTGGCCTCAGACTGACAGGAGGTGATTGTTCTAGTAGTGTAAATCTAATATCTTGACAAGATTCCCCCCCCCCCAACATTTCCTTTTTACTACTTACAAGTAGGGAGACTATTATTAAGTGACATATCTGTATACTATTCCCATTCAGTTTTCTTGGGTTGGACCAGTACTTTGTGTCAGAGATGGTCCTGAAATTTTCCCTGTGAAGATCTGTGGTCATGAACACCGATACAGAAAAAAGTAATCTATTGGAGCAGTTAAAACTTCAGTGGTGGTCTCAATTCCACTGAACATCATACAGAGGTTTATTGCTACGTGAAACCAGAACCTTGCACAGTTGAGCTTCATTATAACACTATATTTGAGGTCAAAGTTTATACACTCTATTAGACCACATTTCAACTATGAAAGTGCACCAAACAAGCCTCCAAGTCTAGTATGGAGTTTGTGTTCAAATGTAGCGTGTTGTAATGGATCTACAATGTAAAGGGCCTCTTGATACTTCAGATAAAAGCTAACAAAGGAGACTCTACAGTTATTTATTGCCACAGCCTGTATTAACAAAAGTGAGGTCAACCAAAATACAGTGAATAACAAAAAAAAAAAAGAAGCTTTATCTAGTATTTACTGAGATTCAATACTCTGTAATGATGGCAAATTTGGGCAACAGTAGGACAATGATGAATTATGAATGTAAGACATGATGAACATTTACAGTATTTAACAAAGTGCCTTTAACAAAACAAAATTACATAATTTGCCATTTCAAAGCTATGCATCAAAATAAAGTTTAGAAATATTAGGATCTACCTTTATCAAATGGATTCAATCAAAAAACTTTTTGGTTCAGGTTACTGTTGTAATATTGTGAACAAGAGCACTACATGAGGATGCTAAAGCTTGTCTGTTTTTAAAAGGGAGAGATAAATTTGGTCAAAATGGACCTCAGATGATGAGAATGTAGCCCTTGTGATGGTGAACAATTTCAGTTTGATGACAGAAGGCGTAGTAGTTTAGAAGTTATGGCCAAGGTTAAAGTTTTTCACGACGCCTATACTGCCACCGACAATGACGTCGCCCAAGTGATGACAATACAGTTTTATTCTTTGAAAAACAGCCGAGCTAAAAATATATGTGTAGGTCCTAGTAATGGTAGGATCACAAGTCATGACAGTTTGACTTATTCTTCATCCTGATAACATGTGCAATTTAGTGCTGTATAATGCACTGTGCCATTTATCTGTATCTCCAGGCTGGCAGAGCATGTACTGGTTTGATCTTTCTCCCTGCGCAACTTTTTTACTATTTCATTTCCTTATTTTAATGATTAATATGTCTACATTTCAAAATTTAATAATACATGGGTATACATTTAAATTTCAAAGACAAAATGTCAAAATGATTATTTAGTTTGTTAAATTAGGGACTGGCTATATAAAGAAATCTTTGGAAAATATATTTGACAGAAAAATACAAGAGCAAAGTGTGATAAGATGGATAAATTTTGATGAGATGATACACAAAGTGTGATGGGAAGATATAGATGTTTTATTGACTATATAGATATTTTATTGACTTAACTTCTTACAGTTTTTAGCCATTACAAACAGATATAAATTAACAATTATAGTGTGAGGAGTCACTAGAGCAAGTGTGATGTTTTCATGGACAAATAACAGAAGAAATAAGAGCCACTACCTGTGACTAGTAATGAAGACAAACTTCATGGTAAGCATTCTGTGTTTCACACAGCGGGAGAAATACACATAAATAATTCCATCTAGAATACAAGTTATACCTTTTTAACAGCCTCTTACTTCTATCCCTGCATTATAAGAAGATGGCCCTGTGTCGCTCATCTGAGTAAGATTGCTGTGGTAGGCATGATGACAAAAAATGTGGCATCTAAAGTGTTTTTCTAACATTTGACTAAGTGACCTAGATTTGATCCTATCTGAATTTGCACTCAACTGGGAATTCATGCAGTCATCATTCTAATTACGTTTAATGAAGACTGGTACAAAAATATAGGCCTCTAGAGTGTTCACAACATTTTTCTAAAATTTGCCCTGGTGACCTACTTTTTGAACCCATGTGGCCCTGTTTTGAATTCACTGGAGATTTGATGTAAACAAACATTCTGATCAAAAAACATTAGAGTTTGGCTGAAACTGTGGCCTGTAGAGTATTCACAAGGTTTTTCTAAGATTTGACCTGGTGACCTAGTTTTTGACCCCACGTGACCCAAATTCAATCTCATCCAACATATCATGTAGACAAACATCCTGACCAAATTTCATGAAGATTGGGCCAAAACTGTTGCCTCTATAGTGTTCACAAGGATTTTCTAAGTTTTTTTAAGATTTGACCTAGTGACCTAGCTTTTGACCCAACATGACCCAATTTCAAACTCATCCGTTGTAGCATAAAGACGAACATCCTGACAAAGTTTCATGAAGACTGGGCCAAATATGTGGCCTCATGCATGTTCACA
Organism: Solen grandis; assembly: GCA_021229015.1. NCBI lineage: Eukaryota > Metazoa > Mollusca > Bivalvia > Adapedonta > Solenidae > Solen > Solen grandis. The sequence goes on along the minus strand of CM037781.1, from coordinate 73,097,881 downwards.
AGGTTTTTCTAAGATTTGACCTGGTGACCTAGTTTTTGACCTGTGACCCAATTTCGAACTACGAGATATCATGTAGACAAACATCCTGACCAAGTTTCATGAAGACTGGGCCAAAACTGTGGCTTCTAGAGTGTTCACAAGCAACTGTTGACGACAGACGACGCACGATGGACAAAAAGCGGTCACAAAAGCTCACCCTGAGCACAAGTGCTCAGGTGAGCTAAAAAAGAATCCACAGTGTTTTGTTTCTATATCATGATATCACACCAGAGCAAGATCAGACAAACAAATTCTAACAAATGTAAACAATATAAAACCTGACCAGACTGTGGTTATGTTGGTTATATTCCAAACAACCCTCTTAGGTAATTGGGTCAACACTGTTCACCTTGAATGTATATCCAGGGACCAAAACTGAACATTTAAGCACTGGCCTGCAGATGCCTGCACTCGGTTTGGATAACGTTAACATCACAAGAGACCAGTTTTAGGACAGTTAATGATTCAAGAACAACAAAAACAAGAAAGAAAGCAGATAACTCATGAGAGACAGAGAGAGAGAGAGAGAGAGAGACTGCTTTACAGTGATGAAATAGACAATATAACAGTTAGAAATGGGGAACTGAGTAACATACAGTACATATATGTAGATGCTATTCACTGTATGTGTGTCTCTTCCTCTGGTTTTCTCTATATGTCTGTCTCTGTCTATCTCCCTTTCTCTATCAAAGAAGACCAAGTTAAACCCTATAAGCCAGGAAGTACACCTTTGTAGGTTACTAGAGTTACATAGAAAGACTGGTCTGACAAAACCTGCTTGGTAGTGTCGTCTTCATGAAATCATAAGATGAATGACATTTAACATATGTTTTTGTTCATACTTCTGCAAAAATATATTTAAAATACATTATTTTCAAATTTCTTTCCATTTAAACTGATTAATGAATCAAAACCAACAACAGACACGTAATATATTCAAATTAACAGCATTAGAAAGAAAAAAACACATTGCCTTTGTTGTAAGATTTTTATAATTTGTTGAAAAAAAGAGCTGATTTTGAGATCTGTGAAAATTTTATAACAACAATTAATAAATATTTCATTCTACAGCTTCAAAGAAACCATACCTTTAATTTAATTAAAATCTTATTAAAACTAGCTAAACCCTCCAAATGTCTAAACACTACTATCTTTAAATTTTGCCTTCTGAGCATATAAAGTTTCCCACTTTCTCACTCTGTATAAACACATGAAGTTATAAATATTTTTACAGCAGCCCTCATTGAAGGGGTTATAGTTTTCATCCAGGTACTTCAGGTAGGTGATTCTCTCCCTGGACGAGGCCTCCCACGTGGTCTGGCCACTGACCATCAGGTAGGTGTGGAACAGGAGCAGGCCGATGACCACTGGTCCGCTCAACACCAGCACAACAATGTCAAAAAATAGCACCAGGTTCAGATGGAACCACTCCGTCCAGCTGCTCCGCGTGATGAAACTCTCCCTGGAACAAAGTGAAACGGTATATATTCTTGTAATCACATGGCATCGAATCCTGGTTGTTTGCTTGGATTTAACATCCCACCAACAGATTTAAAGTCATCTGAGGACTTTCCTTACATGAGACATGCATACAAGCTATGCCAGTATCATCTCTTTTGACTGACGTATTTCACGCAGGGAACAAACTCACGACCTCCGAGGTACAGGGTGCATATTTTAACCAATGATATGGACAACCCCAATGTGCATCACACCTGCTGATCATGGTAATACAAACCTATACATATTAAAGATTGTAATGTACAGGATAACTTAATAATAATTTAATAACTGATTCCATAACATGTATGTGACAGAAACTTTAGTTGTTAAGTGAGTTTTCTCAATCTTAATCATACATGATTATCGAAATGCCATTTGAGCATAATAACACTGTGTAAATATTATGAACATATCACAATTGTGCCAACAATTTATGTTTATCAGTTTTCTTTAAACATTTTTGTTTCATTGTTGACAGTCATTCGGCGGCCGGAAATACAGGTGAACAGAGCATGTCTCTAAAGACCATTCCCCTGTCCTTCCTGACATTACAGTTACTGTCACCTCACACAGCAAATACTGAAGCCGGCCCCCTGACTCACCAGACGATGATGAAGGTCCAGATGATGAGACACGAGGTACACAGGAGGAAGGTCCAGAAGAACTTGTGGTTCCGCTCCCCAACACACGCCTCCAGCCACGGACAGTGGTGGTCGTATCGCCGCACACACGCCTTGCAGTCCTCACAATGCTTGCTCCGCAGTGGTGGCTGTAATAAAGTGTCAGGATAATGTATCACGCTAAGTTGGAATGAGCCCAATATCAACTGAGACCAATATCAACTGAGATCAATATCAACTGAGATCAATATCAACTGAGACCAATATCAACTGAGATCAATATCAACTAATCAATATAAAAATAATATTAATAGAGTCAAAAAATATATACTTTTATTACGTCATGTCATTCAAATAATTAAGCATAAATAGGAAATATTTACATGTTTATCTCATGATTTTAGCTGAAAACTGAAAAAAATATTTAATTTATTATTGTCATCTTATTAAAATAAAGCTACCGAACCACTTTAGAACACTGTCAATTAGTACACATTAGTAAAATTTCAATCTAACATTCAGACCACTTTAGTATAATGGCATCATCTCTTCATTCAGACCACTTTAGTATAATGACATCATCTCTTCATTCAGACCACTTTAGTATAATGACATCATCTCTTCATTCAGACTACTTTAGTATAATGACATCATCTCTTCAATCAGACCACTTTAGTATAATGACATCATCACAACATTCAGACCACTTTAGTATAATGACATCATCTCTTCAATCAGACCACTTTAGTATAATGACATCATCTCTTCAATCAGACTACTTTAGTATAATGACATCATCTCTTCAATCAGACCACTTTAGTATAATGACATCACCTCCTCATTCAGACCACTTTAGTATAATGACATCATCTCTTCAATCAGACCACTTTAGCATAATGCCCATCATCTCATCATTTAGACCACTTTAGCATAATGCCCATCATCTCTTCATTCAGACCACTTTAGTATAATGACATCATCTCTTCATTCAGACCACTTTAGTATAATGACATCATCTCTTCATTCAGACCACTTTAGTATAATGACATCATCTCTTCATTCAGACCACTTTAGTATAATGACATCTCAACATTCAGACCTCTTTAGTATAATGCCCATCATTTCTTCATTCAGACCACTTTAGTATAATGACATCATCTCTTCATTCAGACCACTTTAGTAAAATGACATCATCTCTTCATTCAGACCACTTTAGTAAAATGACATCATCTCTTCATTCAGACCACTTTAGTATAATGACATCATCTCTTCATTCAGACCACTTTAGTATAATGACATCATCTCAACATTCAGACCACTTTAGTATAATGACATCATCTCAACATTCAGACCACTTTAGTATAATGACATCATCTCTTCATTCAGACCACTTTAGTATAATGACATCATCTCTTCATTCAGACCACTTTAGTATAATGACATCATCTCTTCATTCAGACCACTTTAGTATAATGACATCATCTCTTCATTCAGACCACTTTAGTATAATGACATCATCTCTTCATTCGGACTACTTTAGTATAATGACATCATATCAACATTCAGACCACTTTAGTATAATGCCCATCATCTCATCATTCAGACCATTTTAGTATAATGCCCATCATATCAACATTCAGACCACTTTAGTATAATGACATCATCTCTTCAATCAGACCACTTTAGCATAATGCCCATCATCTCATCATTCAGACCACTTTAGCATAATGCCCATCATCTCATCAATCAGACCACTTTAGCATAATGCCCATCATCTCATCATTCAGACCACTTTAGCATAATGCCCATCATCTCATCATTCAGACCACTTTAGAATAATGCCCATCATCTCATCATTCAGACCACTTTAGCATAATGCCTATCATCTCATCATTCAGACCACTAACTTCAAGACCTTACCCCAGACACAGTGGTATTTAACTTTAGAATCAGACCACCTCAGTATTAAGACCAGCTGGCCATGGTCCAAAGGCCGGTTTTTAAGTATTATTTGAGTAATGTCTGCCAATCAGTTTTTCTGCCATTTACGGACTCTGCCTTCATGATACAAATGTAGTAATGCCTCAATTAGGAAAAAGAGTTTGTTTTGAGTGCTCTATTGCAGAATAATGCAAGGCTAGAAAGATTAATTAAAAAGCATCTGAACGAAACACCATGCACTATTTCGTGATAGAGCCCACAAAACGAAACTCTTTTTTATTCTAACATGTTTACTGAACTGTGAAGTTTTAAAAGTGATATATCGACTTCGTCTCTCACCTGTATCTCACAGAAGTCGCAGAACCTGTACTTGTATCGGTGTTGGCAGTCGAGGGGGTCGTGGTCCCGTGACTCCTCCTCCGACACCTCACTCTCCATCTCCACTGTTGTCATCTGTACACTGGTCTGCTGCTGCAGTAGTGACAATATATCAGTCATGTTGGGTTAAATAGAAAAAATAAGCTATAATGATCTCAGTCCTTAAGAGACTGGGTTACATATTTTAGTCTTCTATCTATGCCACTTAGTGATTATTTTTTCTCATTACTAAGTGTGTCAGAATCAAGATAAACATCTACATGGAACTATTTCAAGTGGTGGTGTTGTCAGGATTTGGAGCAAAAATAATGTTGTTCCCATAAATGTCTCAACTTTTTTTATATTATTTTCTGTAATATAATAAGTAGAAATACAAGATGAAGACACTGGATTTGAAGGCTTTGGTCATATCTAACAGTTACACGCTTATTTCTTGAAACAGCTTCATTAATTTTATCCAGTTAGAATAAATGTCTTACATCATTTTATTTAGGGATTGGGTTGGAACACAAGACTTCAGTCATGCACCCCAATTCTGATAACCATTCTATGTGACCATTTGATATGAATCCTTCACAATGGTTCAGGTTTTATCCTCAACCTCTGGTTAAAAAAGCAACAACTCTGAGTTGATACTAATTGTATTAAGTCAATATAATGATACTTTTAATACAGAATGGTGATTCTAAAGTCACTATCTGATACTTGTCAGGGATTGTGTTTGGATTGTCACATCATTTCAGCACCAGGAAAGGCTACCACCTTCTACATTACTTACAAATCATAATATACCATATGTTTACACATTATTAGTTATATTCTGTCCCAGCCAAAATTTTTAAAGTTATCTCCAAGTGTAGATTGCAAGATCAAATATTTCTAAATTTAATGTCTTTAATCTTTACTACATTGTTAACGTTTTTTGTGTTTAAGAAACCAGGCAGAAAGATCAATCAGAATGCAAATATTTCTTATCCTTACCAGGTTGCAACATCATAATTACAGTGCTGTATGTTTGGTAAAATTGTCTCTGATGAGTCTGAACCATACTGGACCCTATCCCTGACCTTACCAAACACCATCCGCACACCTGCCTTAGTTTCACCTACCTGTCTATACTGCTGGATATTGACATAGCCGGGATCAGTGAGACACGTGACAAAGTACAGGATGAGGGACACACCAATAAGCCCCACAAACATCCCACCATACACCGGGGCTTCAAGGTCCACAAGCGCCTTACGCAAGCCTGAAACATTCACCAGTCACACAATAAGACAAGCCATTCCATTCCTGTTAGCTAAACCATTGTTGTGTAATAATTTATCTTTCCTACTATATTTTATTAAGTAACTTATCTTGAAAACAAGGTGAATTAAAGCTGTATGCTACCAAAGGTCTGATCTCAAATATTAGAAATTTTAATATGAAATCAAAGTTACCTCATGTGGCAACATTTAATTGCATTACCGTAATTAACCCTTTCCCTCATAGAGGAAACCATGAAAAGACCTATGCGAACAACATAAAACCAGAACAGCCTGCGAGTAACTCGCAGGCTGATCAGATTTTATGCTGTTCACTGCTCCTCAGTGGTCTGGAAATGAGGATTTTGTAATTAAATTTGGTAAGGTTTAACTGTGGTTTTTGCAGATCAGGCTTTATGTGGTACCTATTGAGTGTGTCAAAATGAGTCTATATGAGGGAAAGGGTTAATAAACTCCTAGACAGCATCATATGTTGAAGTATAATAATACCAACAGTATAATGGACCTTTCCAGTGTTTACAGATGTATACAAATCGACTTACAGCTAGACTAGGATAATAGGTAGTCAATAGTTAAACTGTTTTACCCAAAATTACACATGGTTTTGTTTGTTTTACTCTGTGTGAGCAGTTGACCTAGCAATTTGGCTATATTTTCACTGCTAAAACGAGAAAGGTGCATGCATTCCCAAACTCAGGTGTACAGGACTTGAGAAGATGCTGATGATGTATTGTACATTAACTTATATTTTACAGAGAAAAATTATCTACCTGTCTCTTTCCACAGCAGGGAGGCAGTGATCGCAAAACACAGACCTGTGTGGAAGATGCGTACTATGATGGCTGTACCAGCACATTTCTGGGCCATCTCTATACTTGGGGTTATCTGGACATTGGATCTACATCTGGAACATACAGTATGTTATTTGTATTGCCATTGTCATCAAATATATATACTACACTGTGAGACCTTGTGTTACTATGTTCATATGCAGGACCCAGGGCTCTCAATTTCCATTTTATAATGCCGTTATTGGGCACCATTCCACCAAGCAAAATTCCTCCTACATTCGATAATGCAAGAGTATGGTCAAGTGATAGATTGTTGTACAGTACAGCTGTACTGTATACTAGCTGATTTCCATTTCATTTTTAACCAATAAAGCTACAAGACATGATATACTATTTTGTACATTTTTATTAATTTATTAATTATTGTATGCATGTGCAGCAAAAAATGCCTAAAATTCCCCTTACTGGGGAAAATGACACAAAAATTCATCCTCCTAATGGTACAGGTACTGTTCTCTCAAAACAAAGAGAAAGCCCTGAGACTTCTTTTCAATTTTTATCAAGTGCCATCCTGTGGGATTTTCAACTCTGAAAATATCTTTAAATTCATGCATTTTTCCCAAAATGCTATTCATCAAATAACTATTTATCATTTGTGTCATGGATTTAGGATATATGCTAATCTTTGATATAAATAATAAAGGAAATCATTTCCATTTGAAAAATACATGGCCTCTGTTGGTGATAAAACTTTGGACCCTTTGTATAAAATTCTTCTTATTAACATGTGAGGCAATCAGGCAGTTCCTAATGTTTCTTGGGTTGGGCCATTATTTTGCACCTGAGAATGTAATGAAAGATTTGAACCTACAACCTTTAAATTCCAAGTCATGTATGTTATCACTGGGCTATGTTGCCCCATAAGCCCTCATAGGCACTTCAAACTGCCTTGCTGATGAGCTAGCTCTTTAGCGACCTGGTTAGAGTGTCAGTCTACTTATCAGTCACCCAAGGGTCTAGGGTCGACAGAGGCTGGATAATTTTTCTCCCTTTAAATTACTTCATTTCATAGACAGCATCAGTCATTTAAATGGCTGTTCTACATTTTATTTCATTAAATTTGATGTCATAAATAAAAGGTAGAAATGTTGAGAGAGGTTTGGAGGGGCTGGGCGCGGTCACCGGTGTGTCTTTCTTATGGAGTCGGAGGCTGGACAGCAATGCAGATGAACAGACTCGAGGGATACTGTGTGGAAAATTTAGATTAAGCTCAAATTTCCTGTTATATTTTGATACAGAAGCGGAAAAATATATTGTATTCTTACAGAAATCATACCACCTTCTCAATCTAGTGATAAATAAGGGCTGTCACACTGGAAAATCTGTCACAATTCAATATATATATATATAATGGCAATTTTTATGATCCGGTGTTTCGTAAGAACTACTCTACCATAAGATTTCCTATTAATAGAATTGCGAGACTACTCGATTTTCAGTCAGGCGATTACTTATAATTATCATGATGATAAATCTGTTCATAATGTGCATGTGTAGGTTACTTTATGCCTTATCAGGGTCTCCTGTGTATGCTCATACAATATAGCTCAGGTTCAAAGGTCTGCATGGCAATGGAAAATCCATTGTTTCAAAACTACCTTTCAAAATGCAGTAAAATAATATTCAATTCATTGAATATTAAATTGTGCATGAATATTCATGGGATGAAGGGTTTAAAACCTTATATATCACTGTGTTAGATTTAAGCATCCCAATGGTTGTTCTCAGAGACCAAGTTTATTAAAAAAAAAAAATTCTTTCTTCTATAATTTTATACACTTAAAACAGTTTCAAAGTTAACCCTTCGTTACTTTTTCCTACCTCAGAATGAGGAAGTTTTACTGCAGCTGAAAAAAACATTGCACATGGATTTTTTTTTATCAGGATCTCACAGTGATGCTTTATCTTAATTCTAACTTTCTGCATATTTAATAAATTATTGAATAATTTTGGAGTGAAAATAAAAAAAGCATATTTCCTGATGACAAAATACCAATAAACCTAGATGGAAAAAAAAAATGCACAAATATCTTTATATACAACAAGAAAGGACTTCATATATTTGTAGGTCTACATCTATACATGACATTATTCTGATTGTATACAAAAAAGGAGAAAATAGCAAAATAGTAAGTAAAAAAGTAGAAAACAGACACAGACAAGAAATTGATAGATAAAAAGTGGCTCTCACTTCTTATTATACCATCAGGGGGAGACCAATCCAGCTTCCACAGCGGTACCAGGGTGTGTAACTCTGCTGACACAGCTCATACCTGTCATATGGCACTCTTTGGATTTATCAAATATTTTACTTCTTGTATATAAATAACAAATCAAGACTTATGTGGTTTTATCATTTTATTTCATTTTTATTGCTGGCAATCTCTATAATCTGACATGTTAAGAACTACACGTTCATAATAAAACCACATCTGTTTTTTTTTTCTTCTTTTCTTTGACATCCAATTCCAACAGTAACATGTACAATTATGTTTGTTCTTCCAAAAAGAGCTATATCGCTACAAAACATTAATTTGACTGTAGATCATAACAACAGAATTTACCCTTAATTCACAACAAAAACTTGCATTGTCTTATCTATGTAATTTATTATCTCATAATCAAAACATGTAGCTGATGACTCGAAGTTGCATCTCATTATCAAATTGGAAAAAAAAACCAAAAAAAACTAATGTTGTTGTTAGTTACAAAAAGAAATCATACACTTTTTTTTTTCAAATTGAACACTAAATATGACTAGGTCCCTTTAAAACACATGAATACAAAATACAGCACAAGAAGAGTATTTTTTTTCCTTTTAATTATGAAACAACCCTCTGCATATCAAAGGGACAACTACATACTTCCTGAACAACTATGATACCTCTGGTATTATCTGTAACAAAGTCCTGATTGTGATCATTTAAGTTAAAGTATTCTGTTACTTAAGGGTCAAGCCAAGTGGGGTTTCAGTAAGATTCCAGCCCACATTACAAAAATAATGGAGCACAAAAACCCTTTAATTCCTGCTTGGCAATGAGAGAAGAATTAATAAACCAACAAATTATTTGTACAGGTTTATGGAAATGAAGATTGATGATAATTTTAGTTGCTGAGAGAAAACAAAAAGCAGCAACATAATATTGTTATCTCTAACGAAAATTAATGAAATTGTTTAACCAAAAATAATATTTGTAAATACATTACAAAAATATGTTGCACATTTTGAACCAACATGAAACTGTTGGCAAAGTGAAATATAAAACTCAAAAGTCTTCACGGCATAACACATTTTTCTCAATTTTGCTTGGATAAAATTTAGTCTTTTTTTATCAATCTTTTAATTTGTTTATATTTTCAACAAAATAAAAGTGAATTTATGGCTGAACCTATCACAAGCAATACTTTTATACATATAATTTTTTATTCCATTAGAATTATTCCATACAGTTTGAGGATGATCAATATTAGTAAATGTGAACCAGTCCGGTGTGCTGTATCCTTATAACAAAACCAGCATCAGCAGGGACCAGTCTGTCACTTAAAGAGAATTGTTCCATGATTAATATACAAAATCAAAATTTATTGAGCAAATAGTAAAATCAACCCAAAATGAACATTAATGAACACAAACAAGAGGGCCATGATGGCCCTGGATCGCTCACCTGAGTACCATTGCTACAACTGATTACAAGGTTTTTAAACAGACAAGAATTCTGATATAACTCAATCTTAAACATTTTAGCCCTGACAATACTACACACCAAATATATAAGCACTGGGCCTTATGGTTTCAGAGGAGAAGACTTAGTGCGGGGTCATTTATCTCCAAAGGGCCACCATTTTGAAAATCTTGATAATGAACCATCAGATGATGCTACATACCAAATATCTAAGCTCTAGGCCTAATGGATTCATAGAAGAAGATTTATAAAGATTTTCCTATATAACTCTATGTTAAACAAGTGACCCCTGGTGCGGGGGCATTTATCACCATAGGGTCATGATTTGTACAATCTTGGTAATAAACCATAAGATGATGCTTCATACCAAATATCTAATCTCTAGGCCTTATGGATTCATAGAAGAAGATTTTTAAACATTTTCCTATATAACTCTATGTAAAACAAGTGACCCCTGGTGCGGGGTCATTTATCAACATAGGGCTATGATTTGTACAATCTTGGTAATAAACCATAAGATGATGCTACATACCAAATATCTAAGCTCTAGGCCTAATGGATTCATAGAAGAAGATTTTTAAAGATTTTCCTATATAACTCTATGTAAAACAAGTGACCCCTGGTGCGGGGTCATTTATCATCGTAGGGCTATGATTTGTACAATCTTGGTAATGGCCCATAAGATGATGCTACATACCAAATATCTAAGCTCTAGGCCTAATGGATTCATAGAAGAAGATTTTTAAAGTTTTTTCTATATAACTCTATGTAAAACAAGTGACCCCTGGTGCGGGGGCATTTATCACCGTAGGGCTATGATTTGTACAATCTTGGTAATGAACCATAAGATGATGCTACATACCAAATATCTAATCTCTAGGCCTTATGGATTCATAGAAGAAGATTTTTAAAGCTTTTCCTATATAACTCTATGTAAAACAAGTGACCCCTATTGCGGGGGCATTTATCACCATTTGGCTATGATTTGAACAATCTTGGTAATGAACCATTAGATGATGCTGCATATGAAATATCTAAGCTCTAGGCCTTATGGATTGGATCATAGAAGAAGATTTTTAAAGTTTTTCCTATATAATCTATGTAAACAAGTGACCCTGGTGCGGGGCATTTATCACCATAGGGCATGATTTGACAATCTTGGTAATGAACCATAAGATGATGATTCATACCAAATATCTAATCTCTAGGCCTTATGGATTCATAGAAGAAGATTTTCTAAAGATTTTCCTATATAACTCTATGTAAAACAAGTGACCCATGGTGCGGGGTCATTTATCACCATAGGGTCATGATTTGTACAATCTTGGTAATGAACCATAAGATGATGATTCATACCAAATATCTAATCTCTAGGCCTTATGGATTCATAGAAGAAGATTTTTAAACATTTTCCTATATAACTCTATGTAAAACAAGTGACCCCTGGTGCGGGGTCATTTATCACCGTAGGGCTATGATTTGTACAATCTTGGTAATGGCCCATAAGATGATGCTACATACCAAATATCTAAGCTCTAGGCCTTGCAGTTTTGCAGAAGAAGATTTTCAAAGTTTGCATTTTTAAAATCTATTTTTAGCTCCTGTGACCTACTTTTTTAACCAATCTGAATAATTTGTACAACTTTGATAGAGGGCATCATAAGGATGATTCCTGTGAAGTTTGGTCAAAATCCCTTCAGCAGTTCATGAGGAGATGTTGTTTAAAGCAAATTGTTGACGACGGACGGACGCACGCACGCACGCACGCACGCACGCACGCACGGACGACGGACGACGGACAAAAGGCGATCACAATAGCTCACCATGAGCACGTTGTGCTCAGGTGAGCTAAAAAACGCAATACTGCTCAGAGTTAAAAGTCAAACTACCCAAGTGATATCAAAGTGTTGTAGTATGCCTTTTTCTGAGAAACAACCCAGCAGTTTGAGGTTCTATTTACTGATGGTACCCAGCAGGAAACAGTGAGATGGCACCAGCCAATATAGAAATAATTCTGATCACCCAATATGCTAATTTGGGTTTATTAGATGTTTAACAAGAGGTTTGGGTAAATCAATGAAGAAGAGAACTAGACTTTTTTGTAGGCCTTTCTTGAATAGGCCTTTCTTGATGTAAATGATAAGAATCAACATGATGCCACCATGGTGATTAGGTTACCATGGCAACCCATCAGCACCACCATTAATTCACAACAGTTTTGAGTTGACCTGTGCTAAGAATCTAAGACTAAGTATGAATGTTGTAAGATGACTAAGGTGTATTTCACTAATGCCATTCTGTGATAATCCTACAGTCTTAACATCCTACATATAAATTAACACATTACATTAACAACTTGGACCTGGTCTGCTCTGACAGCAAATGAACACACCAGTGTGTGTGTGTGTGAGTCCTTGAAGGCTGATATTTATTTTCAATTACTGTTTAGACACAGGGTTAAGTTCTTATTCTATACAAAACTGAAATAGTCCAAACTCCAGTTATGTCCTTCAGTGATATGGTTTCCTTTCTTGCAAGTCAGCTCATTAAGTTTTCTACATTTATTTAAACACTTCCCTCAGTAACTGTTAATATATTGAGCATTTTGAATATTTTGAAATAAAAAGAAGAAAGTAAATAAATGTACACAGGATGTTTGATGAAGACATCTGATAAACCTGGGGCATGTGACTTTATAAACTTCACCCCTTTCAAAAGCTTTCCCTTTCTTCATGAGACTCGTGGAGGTTCAAGTGCAGACATTCAGTCAGGCCCAATAATGTTATTTTTAATAACATAACAACCTATATCTATAACATATAACGAGTATTTAAATAAAACAAGAACATATCACTAGTTGTAATCTACCAACATAAATATATGGTGTTCTAAATCCCTGTATGAAGCTATAGTATACATACAACACATTAAAAATTACTTATATGCAAAAAAACATGATTCTTTTTTTTTATTCTTAATTACTGCATGACTTTGAGCATCCAAGCCATGTATACTGCATATCTATGTTACATGTACTGTAACACCATGCATGTGTTTTAAATTAAGAAATCAAATCTCTGACTTTGACCTTTACTTTGTATACATATGCTAAAATAGTTAACAGAAGGCTTGCATGAAACATACTGTATCTAAACCATACAACACATGAATTCACTTATTTTGGACCTCTTGACAACCTCGTGTGAATGGTATACCACCTAACATGGGTTGTTACAAAATAGCAAAGCGTATGTTTGGATGTTATTTTTTAACAACCATTGTCCTAGGTTGATCAGTTTCTTGCTACATAATCATTTTTATTCAGGTCACATCGGCTACTTTCGCAAGAAAATTCATGAGATGAAAAGTTTGGGACATCAGCAGCTAAACATAGTAATATTGTATACTGAATCAACAAGCCCTTTAAAATACATTTACATATGCAAAACTACTAAATTATATGTAACTAAAATTATGCTTGTTAAATACTTACATTAATGTATAAAAGATTTGTACAACATTTAAGTTTCATAAAAAATCTCTACTTGTAAATTATAATAAAGTTTCATCTTCTTTTCCTTCTCACTATTAGAAAAAGATAAAACTTGTGAAGAATCTCAGTACTGTGTTGCATATTGAACATGTTACATTTTTTCTTTCAAACTTTAGAACAAGCCTTCAGTACAAAAGGACAAAACCTGATATTTTCTGAACATCCAACCAAAACATTTTATAAAGATGATATACCAATATCTCATTTCATGTATTTTATTCTCTCAAGACCAAATATTTCCCATCAGCATGATTTAATCTTCATTTCATCAAGGAGATTAATATTTACTTACAAAGGCTACTTTTTAATACAAAGTTTTCTAGATCTACCATAAAAAACACCTGTAACATTTACATTCCGAGGAACTGTAAACACGTATTATGAGAGCCTACTGACTGCATATAATGTGTAGCAGACTACAAATGATGACAGCATGCTGCATCCCGTCATACAAATAGGCCGGTATCCTACATGGACATTCTACATGCTACACTATAGCACTAGAGCGTGAGGCGAAACTCAACAAATCATTTGGCACACACAAAAATGATGAGTAGCTGTTTTAATCTGTTCCAGTCCAGCTGGAAATTACCCATGATGCAACATTACGAGGACATAAAATGCAATGTATACAATCATACAGGAGTTACCTTTCCTTGGACATGACAATATCAGCCCGCGTTCAGTTACACTTTAAAGTCCATAACGTTAGAGTTTGTATCCCTATTGTACCATAGTGTACAGAGTGTAAGCTGGGAACCAAATCTGTAACAGTTGCGAGCATTATGGTTAACTGAACGCAGCCTAGTTACAAATTTGACAGTTGACTTCTGTCCTGTCAATGATTTCCCTTACTTAGAAGACTATCATTTTATTATAGCTATTAATGCATAGTCATGCCCTTTCATTTTATTCTGTCTGATCATTACATTAGTGGTACCATCTTATTCTCTTGTAACCATGGCAATTTATGTAATGAATAAACTGGGAATGATGCCCAATGACAATATTTATATGACATACCATTGGCACAATCTGAAATCTCAAGACCATAATGAGACTATTACAAAGATGGTAGAAATGTTACACGTCCTATATTGAGCTCAACAAGTCCATCTAAGATTCTGTTGGAAAGTTCTGTATCTCATATGAAGCAAAAAGGAAGCGGATATAATAATGAATGAAATGTTAGCATAGCTGACAGATGGCACAGTTGTGTTGAATACTGATGACAATTCAGAATTCTGTTCACCAATTTTGCGATGAGAAATGACTGTATACCTAGCTGCCAAACAACGCACGGACATAGAGGCTGAAGGCAAACAAATACAAGCATGGCAGAGTATTAAATGTATTTAAAAGTTCTAACCCAGTAGGCAAGAACCTGTCATAAAGCGTATATGTTTGACGTGCATTTACTTTCACAAGCTAATTAACTAACTTGTAAAAGAAGCCAGCTTTACAACTCCAGAAAGACATTTGACAATACATGTGACCTGTAATCAGCCACTTCCCCTATCTACAGACTGACCACACATTCCAGGTGTGTGTTCAGTATGCCAATCCGTATTCAACAAATCACTCACAGTCAGCTATGGAGTTTTTTTAGGACCATATACCATGCTGTTCACGTACACCTGATACTGTACATAGGTAAACATGAAATTTTGTGGTTTTTGACACTGAGACAGTTTCATAGCTGACTATAAGCTTATGGTTGCATACAGTCTGGCATACTGCACACACTTAATATGATTGTGCCAAATTCCAACATATTTCAGGAACATGGACAACTCATTTTACTTGAAACGCTCTGCATTTTTTAGAATGTAAGATAACTTTGTGAAATACATGTACCATTTTCCAACAGTAGAGAGTACAATGTCCATTATTTCAGATTTATAGAAACAAGTCATGAAGACCATCCTAATATATATTCAAAAAAGAATTTATATTAATTACACATTTAAAGTAACAAACAATGCCGAGGAGAAACAGTTTGATGTATACAATCATAATGACAGATTTTAATCTCAAAAGATAATGTTTTTTTTTTTACTTTTCTTCTTTCTCTTTATATTATGGGTATAACTCTTGAATGAATATAAATCATAATATACACATTTTTATACACAATATAATAACTCGTCCTGAACAGTGATCTGGTTAGGTACGTCTCTAAAACACAGAGTAATTAAAATACAAAACAAATAATCTCTTTAAAGTATCCAGAAAAAAGGGACAAATTACGTTCAGAAGAAGTATACAGTGTAGACTAACCTGATTATAATAAGTTTACATTCTCCACACTTCTGAAAAACACTGATATTTTTCTTTCAATATCAATAATTTACCAGCAGAGTATTCAAAGTGAGGGCCTAGAGCAAAACTAGCATAACTAACTGATTATTTGTATGCAGTTATCACCAGTCTGCACCAGGTCCTCAAAATTCAACCTAGTTAAAAATAAAATTTAACAAAAATACTGGATTTCTATCTCTGAGACAGCATTAAAATATTTAATAATTAAAACAGCAAAATGTTTGAGAAAGTTAATTTCCTATCTGACTGAACGAGATACACACTTTTTAAAAGAGAAATATTCAATTAGGCCAAGATAATACATATCTGCATTACATGACAAGTGAGGACATTCTATATGTACTTAGTATTCAAGTTTTACTGAATATGTAATTACAACCTGATATTGTGATAAACATGTTTAAAGTACTTTAACCCTTTCCCTCATATATACTCATTTTGAAGCACTCAATAGGTATCACATAAAGCCTGATCTGCAGAAAACCACAGTTAAACCTTACCAAATTTAATTAAAAAATCCTCATTTCCAGACCACTGAGAAGCAGCGAACAGCATAAAACCTGATCAGCCTGCGAGTTACTCGCAGGCTGATCTGGTTTTATGCTGTTCGCATAGGTCTTTTCATGGTTTCCTCTATGAGGGAAAGGGTTAAGTGCATTCCAAATAGACTTACATTAAATAAAAGTCAAAACTACGATTTAGCACCACATAACAACTCATACTTGAAAAGTAAAATCAATCTCACGGACTAATTTTTTATGACTGCCAATCTTATGTATATCATATCTGTGTTCTGAGAAATAAAATCCAGTATTTGCTTCATAAATAAGAAAATCCCTCCATTATAAGATGTGTTTACAGGCAAGGATTGTCCTCTCCTTTAGAAATATTAAAAAATCAGTACATGGATTTGATGCGGCCCAGACTTAGATTTTCATGATTTAATCTTACTTTATCTGACATAACAAATCAAAGCACAGTATAACCATACCTTAAGTGAGGTTTGACTATAAAACAAGTCTGTCCACTTCTACTTCTATATGCACTTAGTGTTGAATAGTTTGGCACTCAGTCCTCAATATTGTCAAACTATATTCAACTGTAGTAAGTAAAACAGTATTAAAAAAAAAATATATGTATACAGGGCAGTCCCCATTATAACCCTATAATCAGTTGAGAGTATTTAGAGACATTTAGCAATTTAAGTACACTTAACAAATCACAAGATCAACATTTAAAGTTCAATGCTGAACAATCTTACATTGAAGCTGGTAGTGGAGCTTGTGTTATAATGGATCACATTACAACAATTCTACAGGACAATCTCAGTATTGTTTGACTTACAAACGTCTGACTAGAGAGCTGTGTATATAGACATGTATAAGCAGGATGCAAAACGATTCAGACTCAGGAGAATGACCAGATACTTGTAAACATGACATCTTTCATTTATAAAATGTCATCCTATAGAAATCCATGGAATTACACATGATATTCTTTATTTATTCATGGGAAAATTAGGATTCCATTTATTTATACATAATATATTTCATATCCCATCCAAATTAATTCTTTCCTCAAATTCCTAGATGTTAAATTATTATGAATTAACTTTTAGCTGTGAATAAGAAAAATATTTTATTCGAAGATTCTTAAAACAAGAGGCAAGCTTAAGCAGTATATAAAATCAGCACATACATTGTAAAATAATATAAATATAGCATTATAGAAAGTAAACCAAATAACTTTCTTCTTTCAAATGATGACACTGAAAGCAAAAATAAGCACCAAATAATGACAAAACGAGAAGCTGTATACAAGGTCTGTGTACAAATCAGGATTATGATTTATCTGAGGGATTTCTAATTTCTTGAAAATAAATTATATATATACACATTTTCTAAAATGACTGTAAATAGCTGCATACAAAATTATAAACAATAATATATTTCTAATTAATAAACATATAGTTTTATCTTTTTCAGATTAAAATAAATGTGTAAAAAAATCACAACTTGAAATTCACAATTTGATTTTGTATCAGGGCATATTGCACAAACCATGATATATTTTCTAATGCCTCATGCCAGTGTTCACAGTATCTCTGCCCAGCCACACAAACCAATTTTCCTACCAGAAATAAATCTGCATATTTATCAAGAGGTTTAACAACAACAAAATTTTGTTCCCTTGAAGTTTTGTACTCTACAGAGGTTATTCAGATCATATATTTATTTATTTTTTACTTTTGCAACATGCACCAACTTTAAACAAAATTCAGCATTTAAATACTGAAACTAAATCACTTCAAATTTAAAAAAGTTTAGCACTAAAGAACCCTGTTAGAAATATTTATACTTAAAACCAAAAAATAAAACCCACACATTACTAATACACAGTAATGCAATGTACATGCATGGCAAAACAAAATCCTTCATGTTACACTTTCAACCCAATTTTGTTGTAGCTGGGCCTGACACCTGATCAGAGAACAGATAATGAATGAAAACACAAATGGGTAAAGAACTCCTGTTGACACATCTTGTAATTGTCCCACACTGTAAATCCATCATCATACCATTCAGGATGGACCTCTTCTATCAGACGTCAGATTGTATGGCTGAGTATTATACATGTGGTTTTTCTTTTCGATGTCCAGTCCCAGAACTTCTTTTCAATACCAGTCCTAGAACTATCTGATAATTCGGCAATCCCCTATGCAGTACACGTCTCACGAAGAACACAAAGCTCCTCTACAGCAGTTTGAAACCTTCAAGAAGAATTCTTCTGACAGTTTTCATGTGACTAGACAATGACACCTGATTGTGTCTGGCTGCATCAGATTCCTAGTTTCAACTTACGACGACTCCTTTTTCTGTTCTGCACGATAACGTCCTGCTCTTTACGAGTCCGTAACACGAAATTGAGCTCATCCAAATTGTTCATGGCATAAAACACATTAGCCTTTTCGGGCATCAGGAGTTCTGAAAGTTTGAAAAATATAACTGAAATGTCTACATGTAAACAGTAGGAACATAGCAGTAAATTGTAGAAACTAGAATATACAATATAGACAAGAAAGAACAAGAGCTGCAAAAATTAGAAATATCCAAAACATCATTGTCCATCATCAGCCCCTGATTAGGGATCATCATCGTCAACAACACTATCATCATCATCATCATCATAGTTGTAAAAATCATCATTTCCACCATCATGGTTGAAATCATCATCACTTAAATCATCATCACCACCACCATCATGGTTGAAATCATCTCCATAACCATCACCCCCACTCCCTGATTACAGACCTCTGTCAGGCAGGAGCTGCAGGAGACAGTAGTCTTTCACCTTGCCCTTGATGTCGTACTTGTCAAACACCCGCTGTATCACAGTGTGGGTGTGGTCGGTGTTGTGGAGCTGTAATGTAACACAAGCAGCCATTACAAAATCATCTCATTCATTTCAACTGTCTTTTAAATACAGTAACATAATCATTATGTTATTTATGACACGGTATCACTGATGGTGATTTATGACCTTGCCTTAACCCTTTGCCATACTTTATATCAGAAACTCCCATAAACTATAAATTTCAGTTTTCTATTTTAATAACAGTGACCTTGACACTTTTAGTGTCACTTGGGTATCCATACCAATACAAGATAGGTTCATGATAAGAGGCACACAAGGGGACAGAACAGGTCGCAACATGCCTGAATCAAGTAGTGCAACCACATAACAAAGTGAAGGAAGGATATGACTATACAGAGAAAACCAGGTAAAAGTCAGACCTTGTTATTCAATAGTTGTTAAACTGATACATATACTAAAGGTTTTACTTCACAGACATATAAAATAAAGCATGTTGCTATGTTTATTCATGTTTAAAATCAATAACTGCAAATCTGCCCCCGATTTATCGCTTTTTATTTGCCATAACAGGCAATATACATCAATGACAAATCACAAGCCCAAATATATATCATGGATTATAAAAAGTGTCACAGGGTATATTATTCTCCCTTTATGTATCCATGTGATTGTTTTGTCCAGTCACCCTACCATCTTAATTTTAACCAATTATTTCAGTTATCATTAAACCGTTAGGGGATTTCTGCACAAAGAAAAATTCATCCAATTTTTTTAAAAAAGCGTAACAGGTGAATGACTAACCATGATACTTTTATAGACATGAGATTTCGGCGTAGCACCAGTCTCCAACGAGACTTTAATGACACAGGCGTCAGATGATTTGAAGGGTGTCGAGTTGTCGCTGTCGAATGACTGGAGAGACGAGGTAGATGATGAGTGAGACATCTGAAAACAGACAACTTGAAGTTAGAAAATAGGCAATGTGGTGAATGGAAAATAGACAATTTTTTTGCTGGAAATTAGGCAATGTAGTGAACAGAAAATAGACAATTTGTTTGCTGGAAATTAGGCAATGTGGTGAATAGAAAATAGACAATTTATTTACTGGAAATTAGGCAATATGGTGAACAGAAAACAGACAATTTGTTTACTGGAAATAAGGCAATGTGGTGAACAGAAAATAGACAATTTATTTACAGGAAATTAGGCAATGAAAATAAAATGGGAACTGGTAAATGGGTAATATATGGAATAGAAAATGTTAAGGATAGCAATCAGAAAATGTGTAGGACAGAAATAAGCAATGTGTAAGATAGAAAACAGACAATATGTAAAATAGAAAACAGGCTAAGTGTAAACCCAGGCAATGTATAGGATAGACAGTGGTGTTATCCTCCTTACCCCTGGTGTGGGTGAGGCCGGGGAGTCCAGGTTGGAGCTGCTGGCCAGACTAGATTTGTCATCGAAATTGAGGCCACCACACATAAACAAAGAAAATCTGTTGGATGTGTCCAGCTTGCTGGGTCGCTGACCCGCGACACTGAAATAAAGGTCAACAGAGGTCAACAAACAAGGTCAACCAGTATTTTTAATGTTTTCTTGCCTTACTCCTTCATACAGGTTTTCTGTAATTTTAAATTCAAGAAAGTTTGTCCAATTCACCAAACTGGAAAAAATGCCAATATCACTACTAGATCTTTTTTTCAAGATTGTGCCTTTAAGATCACAGCAATATTATAAAATGTCTCATTAAGCAGATTGTCCAATAAGTATTTCACCATTACAGGGTACTGGCAAGTTCCTACTGTAAGAAAAGCAAGGGACCTATCAAAATTCAAACCCTACCCTTACCCATTGTTGAAAGATTATTTTGCATTCATTGCTAAATCATCTGCTTACAAACAAAATGTACAGCTTACAAGTAACCCTTATCTATGTGCACCTTTTTCTCACCTGGTAACACAAAAACAGACTATATTCCTGTACCAAACATTGGTATATTATTCTAAAGTTTTAATTGGATAATCTGGTAATATATCTGTGAATATGGGAAAGGTCAAGTGTCCTCTTAAGACAGTAGTTTGACTCCTACTTGACACTATATATACTATGTCCATACTTACCTCCCAGATTTCTTTTTTAGTCTAGAGAGACCATCTGCAGGACGCTCTATGGCACACGACAAGTCATAACTGTTAAAGAACATAACATTTTGCTAGATAATGTTAAACAAATCATATTTTTGAAAAAATTCTACTTTCCTATTTTAAGCAAATTGAATATGTTAAGCACCTAAGTATCATATTATTTTCCCAAAAAGATCTAAACAACATTCTAAGGAAGCTAAAATATGCAAGAACTACAGCTCAATAGTTCAACACTATATCATAAGTCTCACAGAGGGTGGGTCCATGTGACAATTAACTGTTTCACCAGAATTTTATTTAATAACTCGGATTAATATTTCCTCACATCATACCTTTCATTTTCGTCATAAACTCTGACAGCATCAAACCAGGCCCAGAACTGTGGGTCCTCTCGAAATGTGTATATCTGTGATGCTGACTGTAGCAACTTTATCTGAGCCAACACTTCAAACTCTTTCCGTCTTTTCTCAAAGTTTATAAGATTATCCACTGTGTCCGGCACTGCTGTGTCTATCATGGTCAAATCAGTGAGGAAGGTTCCAAGATATGGCACGGTGCCCTGCACTACACCCTGCAGATCAGACAGGAAACCAGGCATAACGACAGGAAATAAAAGAGGAAACTAGGCATCAGTATAGGATATACAAGTGGGAACCAGTGTCTTTGCATGAAGCACTATGATGAAACCCTTCAAAACTAGACATGTATTCAAATATTTGGATAAATTAACACTGAAACTTTTTACCATGGTTAAAAAATACAGTCAAAAAAGAAAGAAAGAAAAATAAATATCAAGTTTTCTTTTCTCTTTTTGTTTTTTCAAGACAGTAAAACAAAATCAAATTTATCTTACATTATCAATCCATGACTGTCGCTTCAGCAGATTTCTTCGACGCAGAGTTTTGTTACTCGAGTCCAGATCCGGGAACTTTGCAGTGGCTTCCTGTAACATACACCCATCCAATTTTAGGTATTTTAATATCAGAAAGTCGGCTGCAGAGCATATTTTTCCAGTGACTGATATGGTAACGTTATATTATGTAAACAAATAAATTACTTAAAAGAGATGTTTTTTATCAGTATATATAAGGTAACATTCACAAACAACTTTTTTTTCTGATGGTATGCATACTCCTGCATCAAATCATCCCTTTTAAACACTATATTTTAGAGAACTTTAAAGGGCCTGTAAACATGAGAGCTTAAATTTTAAATGAACAAGATGCTGAGTATCCCATCAAGGAGGCTCCGACTGACCTTCATCAGCAGCTCTCTGGAGGCCAGCTGGTTGTTCTCATTGGAGAAGATCTCCGATAGCTCCTGAAACGATGCATAGCTTTCCCTGGAGTGAGAAAAGTAAATTAATTATACAACTAAAGCAGTATAGTCTCTTCATGGATCTAAACTGACTCAGGCGTTTAAGCTACTCACAAGTGCTAATTTCCTGAGCAAAATTGTGACAAAATGGAGCTATTAATGATACAGATGAATATTTAGCTATTTCAACACTATGTACTTAATACTATGTTAAGATACTGAATATTTTGTAATACAGGACATGACATTACAGGATGTGACAAAGGACAGGACAAAGTGTATAATCTCTAAATATCCCCCTTTTTCACTTTTTATTAAGTAGGCTTATAAAACTGGTTTATTGCAACTGTTTATAGCATGAATATGTAATTAGCAACATAATAAACATAAAGGTCAGACACATGTCTGATCCAGGTACTTACTTAGGCAGGAGTCCCCAGACCTTCTTGAGCCTGTATACAGAATTGGCCTGAAGGCCTGATATGATAGCCTTGAGAGAAGAGAAATTCTTTAGGTGCCGCATTTCCTGAAACATGTACAATCAAACATTGGTTGCTACAAGAAACATCTCCCATGATTCACTTTGAATAAATTTAGTCAATGAGAAACAATCTTACAATAAATCCTTTCTATCATTCAAGAAATGGACTAGTTCTTGATTCCTGGGAAGGTAATTTAAATGTTTCTGTCCTCAATGTGGTTCAAACCCACAACCCGCATATCCACAATTGTGTACCCTACCACTGGACCAGGCACACTCCACATCTACAATTGTGTACCCTACCACTGGACCAGGCACACTCCACATCTACAATTGTGTACCCTACCACTGGACCAGGCACACTCCACATCTACAATTGTGTACCCTACCACTGGACCAGGCACACTCCACATCTACAATTGTGTACCCTACCACTGGACCAGGCACACTCCACATCTACAATTGTGTACCCTACCACTGGACCAGGCACACTCCACATCTACAATTGTGTACCCTACCACTGGACCAGGCACACTCCACATCTACAATTGTGTACCCTACCACTGGACCAGGCACACTCCACATCTACAATTGTGTACCCTACCACTGGACCAGGCACACTCCACATCCACAATTGTGTACCCTACCACTGGACCAGGCACACTCCACATCTACAAGAATCTTTAGATGGCACAAGAAATTCAGAAATATGTCAAGTCTGAAAATAGCCAGCCAAAAGTCTAGAGATGGGTGGCAGTTCCAACTGTGAAGGGATCATTACAACAGTGATGACAAGACCACCTTACCTGAGCTATCTCTATCCACTTCTGGATTATCTTCACCCGGTGTGAGGCCTTGAGATCGGACTGTTTCAGTATGGTGGCTATCACCCGCAATGACACTCGGTTAAACTGGTCAATGGTTGCCAGGACACTCCCTGCCACTGTGTTACCCTGACCCTGCTTCCGGGCCCGGCGAGCCCACACTGCGCCCAGACACTGATGGGGCACCACCCGCTTAAATAGTTCCTGGAATTCAACAGATGAACATGTTCTAATAATTGTTCAATGAATTAAAATCCAGACATGATACAAGAAGCTTTATTTAACATCAGACTTGATAACAAAATAACATTAGCATGAAGCTATTTGCCAAACAAGAAAACAAGACAAAACATTTGCTTACATATCAAAACCTTTATATAGCATCCATCTGCAATAAGCAGCCACCTTTTCTTGCAGCAGTGACTGACTGCATGAGACTAGGGGATACTTACGGCATCCCTGAAGGTAAGCTGCTCAGCGACTGTCTGGTTAGGTATGTCGGTGAAGGTGAGAGGTTTGTGGTACTCGGCAAGGATCAAGTGGTCCACTTCCTCCACAAGGTTGAAGTGGAACTCAATGTTTGTGTCTGGAATATATCACACACAGGTGTCACATAGAAATTTTCCCTCATATAATAATACCCCAAAAACTTATACTCAAATATATCATTATTCATTAAATAATTTCCCTAAAACTCAATCATATAATTATCAATAATAGAGATTTTCCTAAAACCTTTACATTCCTCTTTCTCTCTTAATCCCCTACCTTACATTTTGCACAGTGACACACACATACTAATATGTTGAAAACGCAAACATATTCTCTCAAATTTTCACAAGATCTGTATCTTCAACACTATGACAGTACCTGTTTTATTATTGTCCTCCTTTTTGAACTTGTCAATCTTGTGTCTGACCCGGATGGATAGATCTGATTCGGGCAGATGCTGTACTGCAAAGTCCTCAAGGCGAACAAGGCAGTCATAGCTGGGTGGGTCACGAAAATCCTCGGGATATGTATCAATCCACACAGAGATCACAGACTTTATGGTTCTGAAATATGGAGATTGGGTAATGATTCACCTTAGTTTTGCAAACAATTCACTACCTGTTCTTTCCTTCAATATACAGATGGCTGTCCTTGAAACTGGTCAAAATGCATATAGAAATAGAGGAGATGGAACAATTTTACAGTTGGCCTTCAATATGGACTTTACTTGTCTTGAAAGGGTATAAAATAGTATCAAATTGGTTTTCTTTTCACATTTTTATAATTATCTTTATAGGCTATGGGAATAATCTTAAACCATTCTAAATTATGCAGTTAATAAAACTTCAGGTAAAATTTAAGATACATATTTTATATGCAATATGTTGGTCTTTATCATGTGACAATGGTACTTAGTACTTTAAGTAATTAACTAACAAACCAAGCAAAAAACCCGCTATATCTGGCACTTATACCTCTCTTCTAACCTCAAAAAAAAAAAGCGTGATCTCCTGACAGTCCAGTCAAATATCAGCCACACTTGTTCAAATTAAGATAAATATTACGTTTATCCATTAAAATATTATTTGATCCAGTGAAATCTGCAGGCTGAGTGGAAGTGTGAAAAAAAAGCATCCTAAAAGAACTAAAGTCTTATCCTGTGAAGACCACAATAGGATGACAGCATGTCATTTCACGAGACCCCACTCACCTGAGCTGTATGTCCTGTAGTTCATTTTTGCCCTCCTTGTTTGCCTTGATGTTGATGTAGCGCTCTATGAGCAACATGAGGACATCCTCTGTGGAAGTGAAGGTACGATACGTGGCCAGGAACACGTTGGTGTAGGTAGAGTCCATCTCTCCCCGGATGTACAGATACTCCACCAGCTTTTCCATCGTCCCGGCCTTGATGACCTTGAACTTCTGCGTCTCCCACATGAGGTGCGAAAATTCATTGCCGCCCCGGTTTTCATTCTGATAAGATTTAATTTTCAGCTAAAGATAAGATTCTCATCTCATTCTTTCAGAATAAAATAGAGCTATCACTGATTGTCTGTGTTTATGCACTACAGCATCTTGACTCAATATATATGCAACAAGCTGATCAAAGGGTAGAGTGATTCCTGTATGTGAGAAATATGTGCAGCCAGACCTGGACTCAACCAGGGATCCCTTACTTACAAGGCAAGTGCTCTAACAACTGGGCTACCAGCATGGGTTACTTACAGGTTATTACATCATCATATGTTTTTCCCCTTTTCAGGTTATATATATATATTGATGTTTATATCAACAGTACTGGAAGTGTATAGTTCTTAACTTATACATTAAAACTTACATACATGTACTTATAATTTTAATTAAAACATTTAATTTTATTAGACAAGGAATACTTTTTTTTTTAAAGACATATTAAATTACTGACTACTTAACATATACAAGAGGGCCATCATGGCCCTAAAAAGCTCACCAAAATACCATCAGCTTAATTAAACAATTCAGTTAACCTTGATTAAAATTTCAGATACAAACCATTTCAAAGTTTCTATATAGACAAAATAAGAAAACTAGCCAACCATCTGCAGGACTCACTTTTTAGTGGGTTCAAAACCATGCAGTGACAAAATAGGACAAAGGCTTATCATAAGTTAAAAATTTATTCTGTGCATTGGTTCGAGGGGAGAAAAAATATAGTCAAACCTGTCTTAACCCTTTCCCTCATATAGACTCATTTTGACGCACTCAGTAGGTACCACATAAAGCCTGTTCTGCTGAAAACCACAGTTAAACCTTACCAAATTTAATTACAAAATCCTCATTTCCAGACCACTGAGGAGCAGCGAACAGCATAAAACCTGATCAGTCTGCGAGTTACTCGCAAGCTGATCTGGTTGTATGCTGTTCGCATAGGTCTTTTCATGGTGTCCTCTATGAGGGAAAGGGTTAAGCGGTCAGTCAAGGGAATAAGAGAAAGTGGCCGCTTAACAGAGGTGATCGCTAAATGAAGTTTAAGTATATAACTAAATGCAACAGTTTGGTAACATTAAAATTTACTGCTAAATACAGGTTGACTGCTAAGTACAGGTTGACTGCTAATGCAGGTCAACTGTATTAGGTCAAATATTGCGTAAATTACTTCACATCAAGAGTATAATCAACAGAGCAGTCTATATAATATTAAAATGTTTGTATCTTTTGACCTGGTTCAAAGTTAACACACAAAGAAGCTAAAACAATACTGCTGGTTTAGCTTTAATTTATAATTAATTCAAAGAAACTTATATCATATATGAATTTATGCTTAAGTTATGATATGAATGTGACTGTTTAAATCTACTCTGATATACACAAGTTGACAACTGGCAGAGAAGCACGTGGCTGACTGACACGTGGCTGACAGACACGCCCACAAGAGCTCACCTCTGATAGTGTGTGGTAGGTGACCCGCTTCAAATAAGCTGAATAAATGGCCCCTTCCTCGCGCTCTTCTCTCCAGAATCTTGTTACATCATCCTGAAACAAACACAGGTATACTGTCATTTCATGGTCATTTGTATAACAGTGAAAACTGTTGTCACGCGGTGGAGCAAATGACATCTGAACTATTGCCAGGGACGACAGCAGTTAACTTCAGATTTTCAACCAGTCCAATCCTGCCCTCAACATAAATCACCAGGATCTGAAATACTGGTACTAAAATAGTATATGACATTATTACGATAGTAATTCTGTGATTTTTTTTTAAACATAATTGAAGCAAATACCATGGTGTTCTTTCTATATATATATATATATATATATTCAATATACTGTGGTATATTCATATACAGACGTAATCAATAAAACTATCAGATTGTGTTCCAGTATCACCAAGACACAGGTATCTATACAGCCCATCAGGTAATAAAGCTTAGCTTGCATTAAACAACAGTAAACAATCTCAGCTGTAGGTATGAGACCATCCTGTCCAATTAACCTGGTTATGTATGCTACACAAATGGACTAGAGCCTCCCACAAGTGCTGTAAACACACCCTGCAAGGGTTATTTACATCTGGCAGGAAAGTCTAAAACTGTTCTGTACCCCATCCCTCCAACAGCAAGCCTAAAATGCTTCCTGCATGTTATCCAATTCAAATGATCATTCACATGTAAGTTTCGAATGATCTTTCACATATACTGATATAGGTTTCAAATTTATGATCTTTCATAACAAAGATTCAAATAATCATCTGTTTCACCTCCATTTGGTCCAAATTCTCCACAAATGCAGAAATTTGTCAGATAAACAATTACACACTACTAATAAAACAGACTGCATTACTCTTAGCATACACCATTACAAAGCTTCCTAAAACATCTAGATTAATATAGCCTTAAAAGAACAATGCAAATGCAGTACCTCAGGCTAAAACACTTTAACCCTTTCCCTCATATAGACTCATTTTGACGCACTCAATGGGTACCACATAAAGCCTGATCTGCAGAAAACCACAGTTAAACCTTACCAAATTTAATTACAAAGTCCTCATTTCCAGACCACTGAGGAGCAGCGAACAGCTTAAAACCTGATAACTCGCAGGCTGATCTGGTTTTATGTTGTTCCCATAGGTTTTTTCATGGTTTCCTCTATGAGGGAAAGGATAAGCGCATGTACTTGAAAAATGCACCTCCCCCATAAAAATGCAAGTGGAGCGGTTGTGGGAGTATGTAAAGAGGTTGGAATGTCAACCTTTAACCACAAACCACATCTTTTATCATGAGACGAACATCACGCTCCATCTCCCAGGAGACAAACCCGCCCACTGGGGGAGGCAGTGACATGGGACTGGGTATCACATCTACCCGGGCTGGAGATTTGCACTAGATCATCTTGACAAAGAAAATGTTTCACCCTGTGCCACAACACTCTGTCACTCCACCTCTGACATCTGGCCACAGGTTCTTGAAAATAACACTGCTTTTGATATTCATGCTCATCCAATGTCCAGTAGGGATTTGAGCAGGATTTTAAGTTTTAGCTGAAATTATACTTGAGGATTTTTTTCTTTTTAGGAAAATAGGGCTAGGTAACACGGCTTAATGAACCTTCCAGTGTTTACAGGTGAATTCAATTGACTAACAGGCACTAGGATAAAGGTGGTCATCGGTTTACCTGATTTACACAAAAGACACATGGTTTGTTTGTGATACTGTTTGAGCCACTGACCTGGCTATGAATTTAAATTTTCATTCCTAAAAACAGGAAAGATGCATTAATAGAATAACAAAATCTTTTAAGATGGTGAAGTTGAAGAATGACCGTGTTTTATAATGTTAACTGTATTCTACACATCTACAGTAACCAAACCGTGTCATGATGAGGGCTATGTCTGTTTACTAGGGTTTATCATCCCATCAATAGTAATTCCATTATTTGGGGACGGAGCCAACATGCCTCACTGTGGTATAATGGCATGCTGTACCGAGCCCACAACCTCCAGGGTACAGGGTGGACACTCCACCCATGTGGTCGTATACAACTATTGAAAAGCATCAGCATTTCTACAACAATATCATTTACTAATGCGTAAAAACAATTTAAATTTTCATCATATGAAAGAAGAAAGAATGTAAGACATGCGATTCATTATACTGATGTCACATGACATGTGCATCACTGAATGATTTGAGTGCAATATCTTCACACTTATCTACAAGTGTTACTAAAAATAGCAACATTGGAAAAAATCATATCTCAGTATTTCTACCCTCTATATACCATTAATAATATGTGTATATGAAATACATGTATTTTTTACAAGTCATTTATGGTGTGTATAAACAGGGTGAAAAGACAATTTAATTTGTACACACCATACAGAAGATTGGTTTATGTCAAATTTTTTATCTACTTTAAATAAAACGATTTTAATGACTTACATACAGAATATCATATAAAAAAAAAATTCTACACAGATACAGTTTATAGTAGCCCTGTTTGTATCGTAATTACCTACTCAGCCGGATAAACTGGGTCTAAACTATGGCTAATCACCTCCCTCACAAGATACTAAATCATTCTCAGCTACCACAACCTTTCCAATCAACACTGGCGTATGATTCATACACTGAAACAGCCCTTGCTGCAAAGGTGAAACACTTATGTGCAATTAGCTCATCAAAGATACTTTCAAACGTTGAAAAGATAAACATATAAAGAAGATTTTATTTTATGTTGTCTGTAATTAAGCATGCACTAGTCTGATATCCAGTGTGTAACTTCAACAAAGAAGTGAAGGTCCCTATTACTGAACTCTGGCCATAAAACAAAACGTAAAACAAACCTGAAATGAAGTGAAAAGAACTGAACTCCTCTTTTTCAACCACTGTAAAAAATTTTAGGAGGGGGATAATTTCTTGTTCATTTCTTGCATGGTTTTATCACAGGGCACTTTTCTTTAATGTTCTAGTTAAAATAACTTTTCAACCTCCTAAACAATTCTAAATTTAAATGGAAATTTCAATCTCAGTAAACAAGGATTCTGAGAACATTTTTGGATAACTAATTAGAGGCTTTTACAAAACTATGTTCTGGGTCCTGGAAGGGGCTGTCTTATCTGTTTGCCAATCTATATAAATAAGGGATCATTTTTTTCTTTTAGCAGATAAACAGAGAGCAAAACTGATATTGAAGTTACTGGTATACAGTACACTGTTAGTGTTAAGTTCAAATCACCAGCACACACACAGACACAAACACCAGACAGAGGTCACTGTGTGAGGCCGTGATGGTGTTTGGATATACAGAATCTTGTGTGTACACTGACCAACAGCTACTGTGCACAAAAGCATTATCCAACGATAGTGACATATGTCAGATAAGTCGGTCTTCCTCAACAGATATGACTATAGTGGGAGGATAAGCTGATCCACTGTGACTGACTGTTCATGATATATATCATAACAAGATAACAAACCTAGGTTTAGCCAAATGTAAGATATTCATACGTCTGCACGTGACATAATCATTATGCACATGAGAAAATCATGCTGCACGTGACTCAATCATACTGCACGTGACTTTATCATACTGCACATGATCAAATCATGCTGCACGTGACTTAATCATACTGCATGTGACTTAATCATACTGCATGTGGAATAATCTGCAAATGAGATAATCAACCCAAATAGACATCCAAAAACAGGAAGGAAGTGAACCTAACCAGACACTTTTCCTAATGACACCTTTATCACTACATTAATTATTAGAGCTAAATTTCCTCAGTTTAGTAAAAGTTGAGAGAGAAATGTAATGTGCTCCTTATAATATTATAATAATAATAATAACTAGATTTCGTTTGCACGGTAAACGATAAGACTTTCTGCAAACTGTTAAAAACTCAATCAAACTGAAAATTATTGATATGGAATACATAGAAAATATTAGGTTTCTAGAGTGTAACCTATACATTCTTTGAAAATTTTAGAAAAATTCATCAATTCATAATGTTTGCAGAGCGCTTACAAACTTTTTGATCTAACGTCTATTCTGATGTCATATGAATAAGAATATTATTGCATATAAAAAATCAGCATATTTAACATATATATGCCATATTTTTTTTGTAATTCTGGGCCATTGGGATCACATTGAATTTATTGCACCAGAAATGAAAACATATTGTAATTCCATGACGTCAAATGACGTCTGGCCTATGGAAATCTAAAGAAAACGTTTTGAATTATGTGTGAATTTCAGCTTTTTACCTCGAATGGGGTTTCTGAAATACTAAACTTAATTTCGAGGTCATACTTTCGAAACTTGGTTTCACCACAGAGTCTCGGTCTTTTCAATATTTTGAAAATGAAAGTAATGATGCACAAGAAAAGCCTAACTTAAACCTTCTGTGAAATGTACTAGAAAATCGATTATAAAAAAAATCTGCAGAGCGTGTACGAACGTTTTAACTGACGTCAAACCTAGCATCTTATGACGTCCAATGAATTTGAAAATCATTGCATTCGAAAATTGCCATACAATTTTCATTGTTCTTGGCCTTTGCCAATTACATTTTCCGAAAATGTTTAAAATTATGTAAAAGTGAAAGTAGGGTTTTTTTTCGAAAATGCTTAATTTACAGTGTAGCAATACCACGTGACCGTGACGTTGCTAAAGGTATCAAAACCAAGACAAATCTATCAACTTGTTTTTAAATCTTTTAGACCTTCTGCCGTCAAATGACGTCGTCTTAGAGACTAATATTCAGTCCACAAATCAGCTTTCTAACTCACATGGAAGTGATTTTATACGTATTTGAAATTTGACGTCAATGGTTCGAATCTTGGATTCGCCATAGAACCATTGCCTTTTCAAATCTGGAAAATCGGACACAGCGATACACAACTAGAGCGTTACATATTCATTCTGTGAAATTTTGGTAAAAAAAACCAAAACCTTTTTAAATTATGCCAATTTCCATGGTCCTGGGAACTTAACTTAACGCGCAGATATCAGAAATTCTTTTTTACATAATGACGTCATATGACATCAAATGACGTTTATTTTTTCAGAATGGAAAGCACACTTTAAGACTTATAAGATGTCCAAATATCAACTTTCTAACTTTTATATGTATTTGAATTTTGACGTCAACAGTTGGAATCTTGGATTTGCCATAAAACCTTTGCCTTCTCGAATTTTGAAAAACGGACACTGGGATGCACAACTAGAGCCTAAAATACACATTCTGTGAAATTTTGATGAAAATCGGTCAAGAAATAATGGCTGTAGACCACGTACAAACATTTCTAAACAACGTCAAGTTTGACGTCAAAACACGTCATAGGCAAATGAAAATCAATGAAATGCAAAATGTTCTATTTGAAGCATATGCTATTGAATGTTCAAGTTGCTTTGATGTTGGCAACATATAAAAGTTAACACGTAGAAATTAGAAATTATTTTTCACCTTATGACGTCATATGACGTCAAATGACGTTCATCTTCACAGAATGCAAAGAACTCTTGGAGGCTTATATTCTTACAAAAAATCAGCTCCTTAACTCATCTGGAAGCAATTTTATACGTATTTGAAATTTGACGTCAATGGTTCGAATCTTGGATTCACCATAAAACCTTTTCCTTTCGGATTTGAAAAAACGGAAAACGGGATGCACAACTAGAACATAACATACACAATCTGTTAAATTTTGATGGAAATCAGTCCAGAAATAATGGCTGTAGACTGCCAACAGTCTTTTGTAGACAACGTAAAGTGTGATGTCATAGGCATATGAAAATCATTGAAATCAAAATTTCAGCATATGATGTAGACGCCATTAAATTTTCATGGTCCTGTGACTTTTGCAACATATAGAAATTCCGGCGTAGAAAAGAAGAAAAAAAGAATAAGAATAAAAAACAGTACAAACCCAATAGGACTTTCTGCCTGTAAGTCACGAGACATCTGTCACTTTCAATGTCTGTCAATAATTGCATGTATATGAAAGGTAACCTGCACTGGGAAATACCAGGTAAATATATAACAGGTCAGCCTTTCACAGGTTACCCTGATAACTTCAGTGTATCTTGACAGTACATGCACAGATCATGTAACCTTAAGACTAGATATACGTAAGACCCTTTCATGCATTAAATGGCTGATTTCACACAATTCATTTCAAATCATCATCCACTGGAGCAGCATCTAAATTAATTAGAATTCCACAATGATCAGCTATCTTCATTCATGAAATATACAATGGAAGGTTAATTGATTAACATGAACTACTATCTTCCTTATCAATTTAAAAAACTGTATCCACCTTTTCTCTGATTAACTGAAATTCATTTGTGATGAAAAATCATGATAAATTTCTCAACTGCAATTTTATATGAATGTTATCAGAGGAGAATGTACCCACCCGATTGTTTAGTCTCATCCTCCGGAGGTTGGAATGTTCTCCCGTATTTCCAGCAATCAATATATCACAGCTATCACTGTTTCCCGTGCATGTAAACCTGTCTGACTATCAAATTCACGTGCATCTAACCCTGCCTGACAGTCTGGTATCCAATAGTTATTATCACACAATATCCATGCCACTTATATCAATAGATGGTCTGATATCTGTACATGAAATTCAGACGTTTTCTTATACGTTTATCTGCAACTATTGCGTAGTCTGACGTAACCCTAGTCTTCAGAGAGTAAACTAATCAGGACCCGCCAACGTTTGTTAATTGACACCACAAATAAGAGACAAGACTGAAACTAAATTGCACAATCTTAATACAATAAGGTCTGTCAAGTATCCTAAACTGTCTTAATGATAAATCACTGTCTCTTTGGTTCATATAACTAACCCTGATTGATCACATTATTCCTTTAAAACACTTCTAATAATTCCATATATCCTTTTGCTTGTAAGTTGTATATTAATATTGTTTATGATCAATAAACAACTGGTTCCCTGCTCTGAAATAAATGATACAAATACACTATTTCTCCACTTTTATATCCACTTGCACAAAGTCCTAGTACTTCAGCCCTTCAACTTCACTGCATAAATGTGCAATATTTTGATTTCATTACTTGAACCTTCACCCTAATTAATGTCTCTGTACTGACTTAACACCCATTTTAAAGTGTCCACCTACTGAAATCTTACTTCTAACACAATGTAATCACTTATTCTGGATGTATTTTCACAAAAAACACATGGTGATTATTCTTAAAAAGGTTTAAATGATTAATGGGATGACAAATGAACCACCGGTACATGCATTACATTCACTCATTTTGGATTAGACTGAAAACTTCTGAATCACAATAAGATATTTAACCCTTTCCCACATATATACTCATTTTGACGCCCTCAATAGGTATCACATAGAGCCTGATCTGCAGAAAACCACAGTTAAACCTTACCAAATTTAATTACAAAATCCTCATTTCCAGACCACTGAGGAGTAGCGAACAGCATAAAACCTGATCAGCCTGCGAGTTACTCGCAGGCTGATCTGGTTTTATGCTGTTCGCATAGGTCTTTTCATGGTGTCCTCTATGAGGGAAAGGGTTAAAATGAATTCACCAAAACCTGTAATTTACATTGTAAATATACTACAAATCTAATGAATACATTAAACATGTACATATAGTCCGCTGTTTACACAATTCCAATGATGAGAAAAACACTGCTGAATCAAGAATTCAAAGATAGAATAGAAATAAACAATTGCTGTTCTCATATAATTCATAATGGAAGTAACATACTTTACAATTGAGTATAACTATCTCTGACAGTTTTTTTATAGTTACCAAGTTATTCCAGTGACACATCATAAAAACTCCAAACACTAGAAAAACCCGAAAACGAAACTTATTTTTAACCGCCTACCGGACAATGAAATTTACAGAGAATTTCCTGATGCACTTTCGAAGTCACAATGTACAACCCCACTTCACATGTTTCATCATCGGAGCATTTTACAACCAACCTCCGGCCATGTGATACCACAACTCTCATAATCCACTTAACTTAGTACTGTGACAAGCTTGTAGGATATAAATAATCATCACTAGTATGACTTACAATATAACAGGGTCGCCACAAGTTAAAACTGACCGAGATATCAGATGAGTGTCACAAACTGAGCCACTGAATACTGCTAATCAGACTTTGACACCTGTCATTAACCCTTTCCCTCATATAGACACATTTTGACCCACTCAATAGGTACTACATAAAGCCTGATCGGCAGAAAACCACAGTTAAACCTTACCAAATTTAATTATAAAGTCCTCATTTCCAGACCACTGAGGAGCAGCGAACAGCATAAAACCTGATCAGCCTGCAAGTTACTCACAGGCTGATCTGGTTTTATGCTGTTCGCATAGGTCTTTTCATGGTGTCCTCTATGAGGGAAAGGGTTAACATTGCACTGATTGAACATGGACACCTCAGGCTCAATGTAACATAGACCCTTCAATTTCTAAAAACTGAAAGAGTTCACAACTTACACTTATTCCTCTTGATAGTTCCTGGTTTGGACCAGTACTTTGTGCCTGAGATGATCTGAACAAATTCCTGCTCAAAGCAGGTATCAAACAATCCATAGATTCAAGACACACTACCACTTGGCCACAACGCCATAAATATATAATACAATATAACATATCCCATCCCTCAATATAACACAATGTTACAGATATCTTAATATAAAAGATCCGTCAATATAAAACTGTGTCACAGATGTCTCAATATAACAGATCCCTCAATATAACACTGTGTGCCAGATGTCTCAATATAACAGAACCCTCAATATAAAACTGTGTGCCAGATGTCTCAATATAACAGATCCCTCAATATAACACAGTGTGCCAGATGTCTCAATATAACAGATCCCTCAATATATCACTGTGTGCCAGATGTCTCAATATAACAGATCCCTCAATATAACACTGTGTGCCAGATGTCTCAATATAACAGATCCCTCAATATATCACTGTGTGCCAGATGTCTCAATATAACAGATCCCTCAATATATCACTGTGTGCCAGATGTCTCAATATAACAGATCCCTCAATATAACACTGTGTCTCAGATGTCTCAATATAACAGATCCCTCAATATAACACTGTGTCTCAGATGTCTCAATATAACAGATCCCTCAATATAACATTGTGTCTCAGATGTCTCAATATAACAAGTTATTCAAATCTTATGCCTTTAAGCAGTGTCACTTTGATATTTTACTACTGGTATATAAATAAGTAAATTGTCTCCAAATGGCTGAAATACTGTCAGTGGGACGTTAAATCCAATAAACAAACATAAACAAGTATTATCATCTAAGTTATTATTGAACTAATTTTTATTATTGATGAATCAAAATAAATTAATGTATTGTGATGTAATTATTACCTTTTTTGATGTTTAAAAATAATATCACTTTTTTTTTCTTTTCTATGCAAAATTATAAATATTAAACATTAAAATAATGAATATTATTCTAATTTCTAAAGAACTAACATATATAATTTATAACGGTATGAACTTTCATAGTACGAAACTAAACATTTCTCAAATACTGTGTAATCAGTTAAAAGGTAATTATGTGAAGTTCAAAAAATTTTGTGCATTAAATCCACCTGTCCAGTTGATTTTTTTATAACTAACTAAAGACTAACAGTAACACCAGCGTGTGAGACTGATTAGAGAACCAGTCAGTATAAAACACTTCAGTAGGTAAACACAGTCTATGACTTTTGAGTGAACACTGAGGCTGTTTCCCTGCACTCTGGTACCCAACACAAGTATATAATCACATTGCAGATAGCATCACTTGATGCTGAAGGGTACAGGATGGGTGCTGATCCACCCTCTCATCAATGTGGTGATATAATAGCTGCTTATTGCATACATAATGTAATCTAGACCACAGGTAGGGGGTTCAATGTCTGACTGGCAACTGAACCGTGCTACCTTGGGCATCCATTCAGGCTCATTGCCCATGCGACACTTTCTTACATCATCTTATTATCTTGTTTTGCTTTACCATTCAAAAACATGTTTTGCAAAATTGACATATTTTACCACATCATTAAATTTCTTTCATTTTTCCCCATACATCATGCATCATTTCAGTCTGACTGAGCAACAAGCTGATGGACTGTTATTTGTAAGATTGTACACCAAGTGTAAACAGCCCTAGGCAGAACTGAATACCAAGATGGTTTTCAGTTTTTTTATGAAAACTCTGAATCAAAATCAGGATAGATAAGCTACAAGTTTGTGTAATTACTCACTTAACATGGACAAATACCCAATTATTTTCATGGATAACAAAAATCAATTGAAATATGGTAGACTTAATTAACCCTTTCCCTCATAGAGGAAACCATGAAAAGACCTATGCGAACAGCATAAAACCAGATCAGCCTGCGAGTAACTTCGGTGTGTTTTTAAAATAGACTTAATTAATTTCGTAATCTCTGTGTGTCATAACATCCTGATAGACTCCAGGTACTTCTTGTGTATGACCCTCCTACATCTTATTCTTAATTGAGTGACTGATATGTTAAGTCTGGTGCCCACTGGGTCATAACTGTATTGAGATATTTTATAATTATGATGGTTACTCAATTAAATTGAAAATTGGAAGCATTTGCTAATTTACTCAATTACCGGTAGTTTTATGGCTGAGCAATTACTTGAAATAATTTTAACAATTGGACAATAAAGCTTACCTATTCATCTGTTTTATAACTTGGGTCCAGACTGATGACGTCGTACAATTTACGCATGGTTCGTTAAGATTTGTAGGGTTTTTTCAGAGCTACAGAAGCACATTGTGGACCATATATGGAAGATTGGTTCTCACCATATTATGTTATCCACTCTAAATAAAGACTTTACTTACTTATTTACTAACTTTACTTTCATACTTACATCTAGGGCTACAAGTATTTTAACCCTTTCCCTCATATATATTCATTTTGACGCACTCAATAGGTATCAC